>JZKD02S1672774.1:413816-467671 GCA_000966675.3 Picea glauca
AAAAATTGTCATTAATGAGCGAAAGGATAGAGGAGATCTCCCATTAATACACATTAAACCAAGATTTGTGGAGGGTTATATTATCCCTTCCTAGTGTTAATTTCAAACATCATGGAATGTCTTTCGCACGTCGTCGGGTTGGGGCATTCACGAAACCTCCAATCCTTAATTTATTTTCATCATATCCACCACCTTCGCACTTATAAGTATGCAATCACTAAGATTTACTGCTAACAACTCCTCATGCAACACCCATAGAGATTGTCATTAATGAGCGAAAGGCTCGAGGAGATTTCCCATTCACACACATTGAATGAACATTTGCAGAGGGTTATATTATCTCCTCCAACTATTCATTTAAAGCATCGTCTCGAGCAAACGGACATTCTCGTAAACTTATGACACCAGCTCGACAAAAGTTTTGTGAAGATACGATGAAGATCTTCGGGCGTGAGTACCAGAAATTTCAGTGGTCCAGGTCATACTCTTACTACTCATCCCCTTCCTCCCAGAACAAAGTAATTTGGACCTCTGGAATTTCTCATGCAGGTTGTGTCCTTGAAGGTTTTTACTGTAAGGAGTTGGTCTCTTGGTGTGCCGATAGATATATTTCAGGCCAAAGAATTATTCCACTGTGGTACCACTCTCCTGTTTCTTTGTCACCTTGGGTCTTCCGTAAGATGTTAATATTGTCAGAGCCAACATTGACCTTCAGAGGGAAAGACTCCAAGCAGTTCCTAAAAAATCATGATAATGGGTTGGACCTCTTTCCCAAGTTCCTGGAAGACCCGATGATAGTTCCTGAAGATATCACAAGCTTGCAAGTTAGTTCATTTAGAAATCCATTCCGAGAAATTGTTTGGTTGTTTACAAGAATAACAGGACATGAATCCACAACAAGTATCTACCGCATGGTTCTTTATATTTTGTATTTCATAGTGAAGGAACAAGACATTTTTATTGGGGGAAGCTAATTTCCATTGAAATTTGTTCCCAATTCTCAAGCTTCAAAAAGAAGAAGAAATTTTATATGTCATCGTACTTGGTTTTCGTGATAGCGCATTGTTGTCCATTTCCAAAACTGTCTGTGTCCAAGAAGGTAAACTTGGAATTCGACCTAGTAACCTTCTCGTACCAGGCCTTGTGGAGGCACAAGGCCTCCCATTATTTTTATGAGGTTTTTAATGACTTTGTTTCTGTTTTCAAATATTTATTGTTAGGAAAGGATGCTCCATGCATGTCTGACTAGGAAGCCAATTTTTTGGACAGGAAGGGGGCACTTGAACAAATGGAGAATTACAGTGTGATAAGGATTTTTTTCTCCAAGGAAAATCCTTCTTTCCTTCCATGTTTATTCCATGAGAAGAGAAAAAAACAGTTCACTCCTCTGCCTTGGAAAGTCGGGGACTTTATGTTGAGGAACGTCAACAAAATTAACGAATTCATAGCCCATTTCAACAACTTGAACCTAAGATATGCTAAAAGGCTAAGATGGTTCGACCCTAATGGGACTTTTTTAGAAAATTTACTTACTGTAGGTTTCAACATTTTTTTTCCAGAGACACTTGAGCGAAAATAGAGACAATGATGACAACACTCCTTCTAACGTCGACGACCTAGAGACATTACAAAGCACCACTGAATTGTACAAGCAACAGGGAAAATTCCCCGGTGAGAAGAGTGTTCAATCCCCGGATACCATTCCCAAGAGTAGGACATCCCGAATCATCACTCCAACAGCCCACCGCAGTAAGAAAGAAACCCATAATTCTTCAAACAGAGGAGGAGATAAGAACCCTTCTCATGCTAAAATTGATAGTTCTCACAAGCTTCCCGTGAAGAAGAAGAGAAAAAAAATTGTAGGGCAAGCGAAAGAGCCTGAAATTTAGAGTGAGGACATGGAACTTGAGACTGATCTGGATAGCATATTCTGCAACGTTGATCATCCCAGGGACATGATCCAACATAGTCCCCCAATGGAAATAGTTGAGACTGGATTTTTTTACAAAGATGAATCCTTCATATTCCAGAGCGTTGTTTTTTACAGCGAGTTTAAAAATTTAATTATTCAAAAGAGAGATGTAAAAAATAAGAAAGGGAAATCTCGTTCAAAGAGTAACCTTGGGAACATGTGGCTGTCCCAAATCTCCCAAATTCACCGAGCAACCGAAGATTCTCTTGATGATTCCATTGGAGGCATTGAGGCCAAGAATGCCAGACTGAAGGATCGAGTCAAGGAATTGGAGGAAGCTTTGATTCCTATGCCATTGCTTGCCAATACTTTACCAATAACCATGTCTGCCACCCCTGCAACCAAGTTAAAAGGATCCTCCAGCCTCCTCGCATCATGTAGAGGTTATGTGGAGAATAATATCAAGAAAATAATGGAGTTGATTAGTAAGGCTTGGGAAACATCACAAAGTATGGCTTCCCTTGGAACGAGGGCACATGCTTTGCATAAACAATTGCAGGCAGATTTAAAAAATGAAGAATGTTTCTATATAGACACGGCCATCCCTTTTGGCATCTATGTCACCAACATGACATATATGAGAAGAAGACAAGAAGATCTCCCCTCCCCAAACCAGATCACTCAATTAAAAGCATGCTAGAAAGAGAAAGTGAAGAACCTGCATCTCATTGTCCAATCATGTGAACAAACCATATCAAAGAAAGAATAATTATTTAGAACGTTGACCGAAATAGACTTAGTCGGAAGTACCAACGAGGTCAAATACCCCAACTTAATTGTCAAATCCTTGCCCTTAACTAAGAAATCCTTCGATGAACAAGTTGATATTTTTAAGGGGTTGTCTTTAGAAAATTTTTGCAGCATCCTTGAATATGGTGAAGATGACGTGGACAACTGGCTAATGGACTATTTGGTACAAAATGAAAAAATTGATCAGGATCTACGTAATATTTCTATCGATCTAAGGGAATTAGAAAAGGATATTTTCAACATAAAAATATGAGATGAGATCAATGTGGCCCCCTTGAGAGGTTACATTGAAGAATGGGTCCAAAGGGAAATGGAGAAGCTCGCTGACGAAGGGCAACAGGCAGTTGGCACGATTCCAGTAGTTGTTGACGACAACAATAAAAAGGAATCAACAAGCAAATAACAAAGGGGGAGATATATACCATCAATGTAAGTCTATATTGATCACATCCTGCTTTGTTTATCAATCTAGTTATTCCACATTTTTAAATAGAAATGTCTAACCAAAGACCGATACCTGCCAATTTCTTCTTTTCAGTTCTTTCTCTCTACCGTCGCCCACTTCTTCTTTCTTCAGTCCTATTTCTTCTACATATTTCTTTTCTGGTCCGCGGGAGCTCCAATCTCAGTCTATATGACAAACGCATTTAAATTTCCAGGAATATGTAATAGACAATATTATTTTTTGATATATTTAAAATAAAACTATTTTTATCTCCTTTAATATTTATGTTCTCAGAAATTTTTATCTTCAACTATGTTGAATATTAAGAGATTGTGTTTATTTAATTTGAATGTTTAATGTGTGTGATTCCTAGTCCTATTTTCTAGGAACCTTAATTTCAAAAAAAAAAAAACCATGTTCTCTCGTTTTGTATTGCTTCGAGTCATTATGACGGATATTCTCTAAGTCTCACATTTGAACTATACACGTGACAAGAAAAAAATTATAGAGGAGTACCACATCTATAAGAACACAGTAGGATTCAAAACAAAATATAGTTGTTTCTTTTCCACCGCATATAACTTTATTTGTCCTGGCACATATAGAGACACACAAGCCAGATGATGTATTTAAAGAAGTGACTATGAAAATTGTACTTAAATCTAACCAGTTGGAAGTATACATAAATCATTATGAATGGATTTCATAAATACATTGAAGAGATAAAACATGCAAGGTAGGAATGGAAATTTCGAACATGGCAAGTCAGACTACTGGTAAAAAATAAAAGCAAGATGGATTATATACTTTCAAAAACAAAATGGTTTCAATGCCAGAATTGCTCTAGGGGCCACATGTCATTTCTTGCATGGATACCACCTATGCTTCATGTTGCTTGCCACATCTCCGTTGCAGTTTCCATTTGCCTTCGCTACTTTTTCCCCATCCATGTGCATTTATTCCCAATTCAACCTGACAGGGACTACGCTACCATACACCACTTGTTTATTATATTGATAAGGAATAAAGCATCATTGTTAATAAAAATGAACTAATTCTTAGATACCATGTAATGATTTTCTTATAACTTAAGAGTTACACGGTATATAAGGTGCATTACAAGTTTTGAAATGTAAAGTGTTAAATATTGATCATCAAGTCCTCAATGCACTATATATAAAGCTCAACATTTGAATAGTTACCCATATTTTGTATCTTAATCACTATATATAAAGCTTTTAACATTTGACTAGTTACCATATTTAGCATTTTATGAATGAATTTGAAATTATTTATAATTATTTTATTTTATTAAAATTTCTTACCCATATTCATATTTAACATCTTATGCACTATATATAAAGTTTTTAAGATTTAACTAATTACCTATATTTAACATCTTATAGATAAATATGAAATTATTTACAATTATTTTATTTTATTAAAATTGATTTTAAAATTTGAAGTGTTAAATATTGATCATTGTACTAGATATGAAGCTTTTAACATTTGAGTAGTTACCCATATTTACCATTTGATTTTAAAATGTGAAGTGTTAAGTATTGATCATCAAGTCCTCAATATACTAGATATGAAGCTTTTAACATTTGAGTAGTTACCCATATTTACCATCTTATGAATTATATATAAAGCTTTTAACATTTAAATAGTTATTCATATTTAGTATCTTAAAATTTGTTATATATATATAAATAATATTATTTTATTTTATTTTATTAAAATTTGTTTTAAAATATAAAGCTTTAAATATTGATCATCAAGTCTTCAATGTACTATATATGAAGCTTTTAACATTTGAATAGTTACCCATATTTATCATCTTATGTACTATATATAAATAATGCTTTTAACATTTGAATAATTATCCATATTTAATATCTTAAAATTTGTTTTAAAATGTGAAGTGTTAAATGTTCATCATCAAGTCCTCAATGTAATATATATATGAAGCTTTTAAAATTTAAGTAGTTACCCATATTTACATATATGAAGCTTTTAAAATTTAAGTAGTTACCCATATTTACCATCTTATGCACTATATAGATATAAGACTTTTAAGATTTAAATAATTATTCATATTTAATATTTTAAAAATTTAAGTAGTTACCCATATTTACCATCTTATGCACTATATATATATATATATAAGACTTTTAAGATTTAAAATTTTATTCATATTTAATATTTTATAAATGAATTTGAAATTATTTATAATTATTTTATTTTATTAAAATTTGTTGTACATATTAAAAAATTATTATTGAAAAATAACATTAAGGCATTATTTTTATTGTTTTATTTCTATGATATTTGTTAAAATAATATTTTCTAATCATAAAATGTTGTATGATATTAAAAAATTATTATTAAAAATTTATTATTGAAAAATAACATTTTTCATTGTTTTCCTTCTATGATATTTATTAAAATAATACTTCCTAATCATAAAATGTTGTATGACATTAAAAATTTATTAAAATAATACTTCCTAATCATAAAATGTTTTATGACATTTTAAATTTATTATTGAAAAATAACATTAGAACATTATTTTCATTGTTTTCCTCATATGATATTTATTAAAATAATACTCCCTAATCATAAAATGTTGTATGTGCACATGAAACTAAATGAATGATTGCATTGAATGGCATGGTACTGAGAATGCCCATTGGCCTCTCTTTGAAACTTGAAATTATAAACGTAATGAGAGTTAATGCTACATAGAAAAGGGTTCATCCTTGAATGGCGGCATAAATGTTTTTGGAAAATATAATCAAAGTCATCATTCTACATTAATGAAAAAACAAAAGAGATATCAATCAACACACAATGATGATTGGTTAAACATTCATAATTCTAACATATATAGGAAATAATGATGATCGGATGAACATTCATAATCCTAATACATATGTAGGATATGGTGAGAAAATATGGATTGCGAATGATTTTTCGGTATGTAATGTTAAAATACATGACCAAATATGTTTCTAAAACTTAGGAAAGATCAAAGAGATATTACTTTATGTTGACTAATCCATGCATTAAATTGGTGTATGAGATCTCCATGATTGTGGGATAAGAGATCCCTTTGCGCAATAATTTAACTGCTAAATTTTATGGATTTATACATACCCTATCCCCCTCTGGATTTGAACCTGTGACCTCTAAAGAGGAAATATATATTCTTAACCATTAGACAACTCAAGTTGTATCATATCTATTATGATTTAGACTCATAAGCAATTTTCTACAAGATATAAACACTTAATAAAAAAATTTATATATTGCAAAAATTACCCCTTCTTACATGCATCAAGCATAAGGCCTTCACTAAGCTCAATGTTAGCCACTCAATGAAATATAGTGCTTATATCAGATTTATAATGTTGCATCTTGCCAAAAAAAATTTAGGTAGCCTCACTCTCTCCCCCCAAACTATCATTCTATGTTGCGATAGGGAGGGATCATCTATCTAGGTTTTTTGGGGTTTTGAACATAATTTGATACATAAAAAATTTCATTTGTAAATATTATTAAAATGATGTCATTCTTTTCAAGATATTTATAGCACCTACACATGCAATTAATAGTATAATATAATTAGTCATAAAGTTAATAATAATAATATAATTTTAAAACCCCGTCTACACATCACTACCAAAATCTACAAAAGTATACATACCCTACTCTCCTGAAATTTTGAACATGTAACTTCCTAAAAAACACACATATTCTTTACCATTAAACCCCACAACATATATATTTATGCATAAATTAAAACTACCTAAATTATTAATATCTTCATAACAAACAATCCTAGAAATCAAACATATATAAAGCATTTTCACAACATATAAATAATCTACTCAATTAACAAAAACATACATGATTTCATTTTGAATCTATTAAAAAACACAATGTAACCTACTAATCATTTCATTTTGAAAATTACTTCAAAAAAATACTAAAAAAATAAAAAAATAAATAATGTCTTTTTCAAAAACTTAAAAAATATCCAATACAAATAAAATTACACCTCAAATCTTTTCACAAATTAGTCACCCCATTTCCTTTTGGCATTCCCTTCCCTATTTAAAAATATTTTAATTGTTTTTTATCTCTATGATTTCCTTACACTTTAACTTTTTAGTTAAGATTGCTTTCCTTTATTACTTTCTTTCTTTAATTTGTTAAAATTAAAGTTATGGCCCTCTTTCCTGTTATATTTTAAATTTAATTTCCATTTCTTTTTATTTCTTTTATTTGTTTTCCTCATTGTTTTTCTTATTCTCTTTTGTATTCTTTCATTGCCTCGTAAGTAAAGGGATTTCGTTGGCAGCGTTAAAGATTTCTTTGGTACCGTTGTGTAAGAGCTTGTTTCATTTCTTTACATATAATAATTTTAATTTTTTTATCTGCAACATCGCTTTCTTAATTTTTTTATATGCAACATCGCTTTCACATTCTCTTGTTTGCTTTGCAATTTCATTTTTTAGGTTTGGAGAAGTAAAATGTTTAATTTTATTTGCAACAGCGCTTTCACATTATCTTGTCTGTTTTGCAATTTCATTTTAATAGGTTTGGAGAAGTAAAATGTTTAATTGAGACGATGTGTAAAATATTTACTTGAATTGTTGTATAGGGGTAGTTAAATTGTTTCATTTTCAATAATGGTGGTTTTTCATTGTTTTACCTTTTTTTTATTTGTTTTTTTTGAAAATATGATGTTTTGTAATTTCATTTTTTTGTTTTGAAAAAAAAAAATGTTTAATTGAGACTGTGTAAAATATTTACTTGAATTGATGTTATATAAGTAGTTATATAAGTAGTAGTTAAATTGTTTGATTTTGAGTAAAAGTGTCTTTTCAGGTAAATAAAGGGTCCACTTTTGTGTTTGCTTTTTTGAAAATATAATGTTATAGGTGATGTTAAAGTAGGTAAAACTTTTAATAATAAAGTTCACAAACAACGTTCTCAATACAAAAGTGAAACTCTTCACATAGTTTCTATCAAATTTAGGAACAATTTTTATCGAGTAAAGAAAACTGTATAAATGCCCGACCACTGAATTAAGTTAATTAGTAAAGCCATAATACATATAATTTTTTCATTGTAACATGAAAACAAATAATATATTTAAAATGAAAATACATCCATTCTACTTTACTTCGTCAGAGTAGCATTAATTCCTTCATGTTTCTTAATATAGATTTTTTTATTTAAAAAAAAAATAGCAAGCTAATCAATAAAATTTAAATTAATTTGTTTTTAAATTTGTTACAAATTTTGTTTAAAATTATAGTTTTATTAATACATTGTTTATATATATATAATTTAATTATTTTTTGAATATTATTTATTACGTGTTGTGTTTATAATTTAAATTATTATTTGAATATTATTTATTATGTGTTGTGTTTAGATATTCATGGTATAGATATGGATACTGTGGATATTGTTTTGGGATATTTTTGGATAGAATTAGTTGGTATAGTTAATATTAATGTGCAAAGAAGTTTTTGAAGCTTTCGTTTAAAAAAAATACATTATAGAATATTTCTCTTTCTAAACAAGAAGGGCCCAAGGGGTACCTAAGGAATTCTTTGTCAGGAAACTAATTGCATGTACCTATTGACACATCAAATGAAGAGCCTGAGGTTGAATAAGAAGAAGAGCCTACATAAGCACATGAAGAAAATCCTTAGGAAGGACATAAAAAGGAAGACAAATCTAAGGAGCTAAATGACTCAAAGAAACCCCTTGTTGAAGAGTCCAACTAAGAAGAATCGATAGTTGAGGTTGATGTATATTGTTGCCCACACCACTTGAAGGAACAAAATTCATCAAGAAAAGGGCATAAGCATCAACAAACTTATGGAACAACATGGAACCATAAAGGAAACTAGTATGGAGGCACATGGAGGACCAAAATCCATGCATGGAGATCTCAGAGTAGCATGGTGACAACATGGCACCAAATGACCAACTAGAATCAAAATAAAAGGTGGCAAGGAAGTAGTTGGACCCCATGTCTACATTTCACTAGGATGGATGGATTCTCATGCTTGCTACCAATTTGCTACATTGCTTAGTTGATCATATTGTATGGATTCCTCCCATGTTTTGAGGACAAAACATGTGAAGGGGGATGGAATGTAATGTACATAGGAAAATAATATGGGGTACCTGGGGAGATACCCATGGGGAATAATGATAAATAGGTGGTCACATAGTGTGAACACAATACTAGAAGGTTCCTTCACTATAAATTTCCTAGGAGGTTAGAGAGAACTACATAAAGAAGTAGAATTAATGCAATGAGATGTCTTCTAAAGCATAATTGTAATTGTAGCAAGCATGGCTTGTGGAGTGATTCCTTCCATAAGGAATAATTAATGGTGTTATCCTACCTTAATGGGTTTCTCTACATTCTTTTGTTTATGGTGTGTATGTTTTGATATTTTTGAAGATAAGGGTTTAATTATCAAACTTGAGAGTTCAGATTTCGTATTCTGATCTTTTATCTATCAAGGTTTACTACACCATATGTTTTACATACATTGGCCAAGTCCCAAGGGGGGGAAAAGACAATTTTTGTAGCCACCCCTGGCGGGGGATTCGGGGGCAGTGCCCCCGAAGAAAAATATTGGGAAAAATTGCCTTCTAAAATATTGTTATTTTGTAGTTAATTTGGATCGTTCATTATAAGGTCGCAGATCTAACAATAGAAATTATTTATAGGGTTTTTTTCCCTAGAAGGAAACCCTCTCTTATGAGGGAATTGTATTGTGGTTGTGTATTATTGTGAATATTGTATTATGAGAAAGGAGACAGTGAGAGAAAGAAGAGGAAGTTACAACGGGTGTGTTGTAGGTTGTATCCCTTCATTTTTCTAGATAATAAAAAGGAAGGACCTGGAAATTTCTCTCGTGAACGTAGCCCACACTGGGTGAACCACATATATTTGTGTCTATATTCTATTGTGTATCTTTTGTGTTTTATTTCCGCATCTATTTTATTTTATTGCTCCACGATCATGTTTTTCTAACAACTCGTATCAGAGCGAAAGGTAACTCGCGGGAAAAGAGGGTTCCTAGTTCGAGTGGGAGAAATGGTAGAAGATGGAAAGTTTAGGGTCAAGAAATTTGACGGCCAAAACTACTAGTTATAGAAGATGCAGATGGAAGATTAATTATATTAGAAGGATTTATTCCTACCATTGGGAGGATTATTACAGAAGCCAATGAACATGAAGGACGAAGAATGGGAGGTTCTTGATAGAAAGGCACTAGGAATGATATGGATGAGTCTAGCAGCATTAGTGGCATTCAATATTTCGAAAGAAAAGACAACGAAGGAGTTGATGGACACATTGGCTAAACTGTACGAAAAACCCTCGATGTCCAATAAGGTATTTCTAAATAATCGATTAGTTAATATGAATATGTCAGAAGGTGGGTCTGTTGTAAATCATTTAAATGAATTTAATACGGTTACTAATCAACTAAGTTCTATAAAAACAGTCTTTGATGATGAGTTCATGGCTCTTCTTATGTTGTGTTCATTACCAGAAAGATGGAACGACTTGGTCATGGTTGTAAGTAACTCTGTCTATGGTTCAAACAATGTAAAATATGATGATGTTGTTGATTTTCTCCTTAGCGAGGAAATGCGACAGAAAAACATAGATGATACATCGGGTAATGCGTTAAACATGGAGAAAATGGGAAGACAAAAGGATAAAGGAAAGGGATCAGGGAACTATGTGAATTCTAGGAAGGGAAGATCCAAATCCAAACTGGGAAAGATAGAGTGTTGGAATTGTGGGAAGAAAGGACATCTGAAGAAAGACTTTAGAGCTCCAAAGAAACAAAGAGATGGATAGCAGGAGAAAAATCAGGAAGCAAATGTAACAGGTGATGTGTTACAAGATTCTTTTATTCTTTCTGTAGATAATATTTTTGAGTCCGTGGTAGTAGATTCAGGGGCTTCATTTCATGCCACACCCCATAGGAAACATTTTCTAGATTATGTTCCAAGAGATTTTGGACAGGTTCATTTGGGTGATGATGCACCATGCAAAATTGTTGGAATGGATAAGGTACAAATAAAGAAAACTAATGGAAACCATTGGTTGTTGAAAGAGGTAAGACATGTACCAGATCTAAGGAAAAATATAATTTCAACAGGGAAGTTGGAAAGTGAAGGTTGTATATCTATATTTACAGATAAGGCATGGAAGGTCACCAAAGGATCATTGGTGATAGAAAAAGGAGAGAAGGTAGGTACATTGTATTAATGTATTCGTAATATTAAATCTTCTATATCCTTAGCTTCTACAGGAGTGGATACAACATTGTGGCATCATAGGCTTGGAAACATGAGTGAGAAGGGGATGCAAATACTTCACAAAAGAAATTTGTTTCTAGATATTAAACAAATTGATTTGGATTTTTGTGAGCACTGTGTTTATGGAAAATAGAAGAGAGTCAGATTTACTAGAGTTGGAAAGGTAAAGAAGAATGAAAAGTTAGAGCTTATGTATATAGATGTATGGGGACCAATTCATGTATCATCTATTGGTGGATCTCATTATTATGTTATTTTTATTGATGATGCAACTAGAAAGTTTGGGTTTATTGCATTTGACAAAAATCTAATGTTTTTGATACTTTTAAGAAATGGAAAGCTTTGGTTGAGAATGAGACAAGAAAAAGGTTGAAGTGTCTCAGATTAGACAATGGAGGTGAATATTGCAGCAAGGAGTTTGATGATTACTATTCATATAATAGGATTCGTAGAGAGAAAATAGTTCCAAGAACACCCCAAGAAAATGGTGTGTTAGAAAGGATCATCAGGAAAATCATGGAGCGTGCAAGGAGTACGAGATTGCATGTTGGGTTTCCCTTACAGGTATTGGAAGATGTTGTAGATACTCCTTTTTACTTAATAAATAGAGGACCTTCAATCTCTTTGGATGGTTGAATTCCAGAGGAGGCATGGACATGTAAAAGGGTAAACTATTCTTTTTTGAAGACTTTCAATTATGAAGCATTTGTCCATATTGATAAAGAAAATAGAACAAAGCTTGAGGTAAAATCCAAGAAGTGTACCTTTATTGGATACAGTGTTAATGATTTTGGTTATCGCTTATGGGATTATGAAAATCACAAAATTATTAGGATTAGATATGTCATATTCAATGAGAAGGTCATGTACAAAGATCAATTGCAAGGAAATAAGTAGGAAAAATAAAAACCAGAATACACAGTGCTTGATGAGATCATTGAAAAAGAAATTCCAAAGGTACCAGAAAATAAAAATGTACAACAACATGAGAAACAGGTATCTCAAAATCCTGCAAGTGTTGTTAGAATATCAACGAAGTTAAGTAGACCCCTATTATAGCCTTAAAATTCCCTACCTATGCATACATGGCATTGGCCTTTCTACTTGCACAATTTTCCAAATTATTGTTGAGGATCTCTCTTTAAAAAAAAAAAAATTGGAGCATGTACGCATCTTGTTGCACTACTTACCACGTACATACGCTAGCTGCATACTAGAAATCTCGCATACATATGCTATTTGCATACTAAACATCCTACGATTACCTCCAAAATTTTGAAAAAATAAAAAGTTGCAAGGAATTCAATGGAGTTTACAGGTTATCGATGGTTTCCCAACCAATTCACTTGTTGTAGCCCGTCCCCAAACCGAATAACTATCATTTTGTCATATAAAAGGAGGTCCTAGGGTCCCATTTCCACAACAATAATTAGAACAATGAAACTATGCCCAAATCCCTTTTCCCTCCTTCCCAAGTATTCACAACCCCTTTTGAGTTTTTGCCTCAACATTCCCTCTCTAGATTTTTCTCTTATACAAACCCTTCCCTCACCCTGAAGTGATCAACTGATTGTGAGAGAAATCATTGGGATAGTGAAATTGGAGCAACATTAAAAGGATCCCAGACCAGTTTCGTGGAGTGTAGACCTACAAAGGTTGTAATTTTCAATCTTTGGACTTGAATAAAATAATCTTTTTCTTGTCCCAAATGATATCTTTATGTTTTGAGTTTGATTTATGCATAATGGTTTATATCTAACCATAATCATGATGAGTAGAGATAGAATATTTGTAGCGTTGTTTTCCCAAGTGTTCTTGCGGGTCAGCTTTGGGAGGAGACTTGTAACCTAGGAGCTACAAAGTTGGAGGTGGTCTACATCGAACGTTGGACCAAAGGTACTACTTCTGACCTACTTTCCTATATATTTTTGTTAATCTATTTAGAGTGTTTTTAGTAGTTTAGGAATTATATTGTTTTTTAAGGGAGATTATAACTCTGCCTATACTTTGACCTAGTATAGTAATAGGGGGATTTTCCCCGCTAGAAGAATTGGTGACTCCATTGGGGAGTCTCTCTAGGGTTTTAGAGGGATGTTTTTGGGTTTTAATTGACTTCTTTATTTCCTTTTGAGTTTTTATCAAGTTCACCGAGTCTTTTAAGGGTCTCTGGTCACCTGTAAGGTGCCTACCATTTTTCCTTGCCCAGTCATTCTTCCTACTATTTTTATTTTTTGAAAAATCCCATAGGTGTACGTGCTCTGCTTTGGCTCATCCCACGTACATACACAATCTGCACAATAAACAACTCATGTACATACGCAGGTTGTTGATGCAACAACCCATGTCTCTATGCCTTGAAACTGGTTTTAAAAAGAGAGGTCTTACTCTTTCCTTACATAATTTTAGGCTTCCAAAGGCTTTCTTGGATGTTATAGAGTCTCTATTTTTTTCCTTAGCTTGGGCTAAAGATTTGGTTTCAACTTGTTTCTTGGTTTTATTTTTCTTTCCCTAGAGGTTTAGAGTGAACTTTCAATTTTTAGATCCTCCTTTGGTTTCTGTTGAGTCCCTGCATTTATGTAGTTGGTCTAGGGTCTGAGTCAATCTTGGGTTCTTTTCTCTTTTTATCCCGTCTTTGCTTTGAAAAAACAAAAAAAATGAAATCCTTTTGTCTCTCTGTGCTTCCTATCTTTTTTGTCTTATTTTAACTTGAATTTTAGCATGTTTTGCAGTTTCTTTTAGCATCTTTCGTTAGTTCTGCTTTGACTGGAAGGAAAGAAAAAGAAAAAAAAAACCTAGTTTTTAGGTCTCTTTCTTTCTTTGCATTGTTATTTGAAAAAGAAAAAGAAATTAGTATAGAGTTGTGTTTTCTTCCCATCTTGAAATAATTTCAAAAGAAAAATACGAAATAAAATCCTTTCATTTCCTCTTTTGTTTCATTCTAAAGTTGCATTGTGCATTTTGCATGGAAAGGAGAAAAGATTACATCTTTAGGTTTGAAGGATTAGTGTAAAGTTTTATTTTCCAGTGTTCTTATAAGTTTCATTTTTGCAAGAGTCTCAAACAACATCAGTTGCACATTCATATCCTATGAGTAAATCAAGCTAATAAAATCAACACTTAACTTAAAATCTATTAGACCTTCTGTTTGTAAGGTTCACCAACTAGTCTAGGATTTTAGGGCCTTGAAATAGGTGTGAAGAGGAAACTCTTTAAGGTCATTTAAAACAAACATTGGAGTCTAAGATAGGGAGTGTCTAAAGTCCGGTTTCATAAGAGTTATTCGGAACCCCCCTCTAACACACGGGATAAATACAAGGTCGTGTGAGGAAAGGTATAGGATATAACCCCTTCAAAGGCGGACCAAACGTAGTGGGGATTGTATATTGAGGGTTTTTCTTGGGAACAATATTGATCGCATTTGCCTACGGAGCCTCATGGACCTCTAATATGTTTGAGATCCTCATTTGTCTTCCAGATCAATTTATTTTTGCACCTTTGAAGGGATTCAAACATGTTATCCTGCTCATTACCATGTTGTATCGCAGCCTACTCATCCATTGGTTGATGAAGTGGTCACGCCGATGCAATCTTTGGATAATCCCAGTCTTCTCTTGGAGAGTGTTGAGTCTACCAAAGTGGTCACTCCGATGCAATCTTCGGATGATCCCACTCTTCTCTTGGGGAGTGATGTGTCTACCGACTATGTTTTTAGCATTTACAGTTCAATACTTTCAGAACAAGAGGGAATTCTTCTCACTTCGAGAACACCCCCTCCAAGTCCTAGGATGGTTTCCTTTGATTGGAATGACCTTGTTGATCCTCATATTCCTTCTTCTACACCCTTTCAAATAAGGGTTGAATTTAATTCGAAAAACATTTACCGATGTATTGTGGATGAAGGAGACTCCTTAAGTATTTTATCCTCCTCTACTTGGAAAGATTTGGGTTCTCCCGATCTTGTGTTTGCGTCGCATGAGATGTTGGCTTTTGACACATCCTAGTGAATATTTGGGGATTCTTCCTCAGTTTCCTAACTTGTTAGGTGGGAATAATGTCTAGGTCGATGTTATAGTGGTGCAAGGCCTATTAGATTTCAATATGCTTCTTGGGCATGATTATGTATATGTTATGAATGTTGTGGTGTCTACCCTCTTCTAGGTGATGCATTTCCCTCATAACAGAAGCATTGTCACTATCGACCAACTGGCATATGATAATCACCATATTGATTCAAATTTAGTTCAGGTTTCCCTTTTATATGTTCCTAGACTCTACCCCACCACAAGTTAATTATGTGGCATCTTATCCTCAGTGGTCAATTTCTTCTGAGCAGGAACTGGTTCACTCATGTTTTCCTTCTCAAGACTTGGTCTCAACAATTGATCCTTTTCTTTATCCAATGAGGGAATGGGATCTCTTGCTTCCCCCTCTTGGTTTGAGTGACATTGAGTCTCCTTTTAAGTCTGATCTCATTGTTTTTAGATCCTCAATCCCTCGTGCTTGTGATTCATCGCTAATAGACTCTAACATTCCTGGACAGAACCTCCATATTCATATGGAATATGGTCATTTTTCTTCTCCCTTTGGGACTGTCGAACCTTCTCATCCATGTGATTTCTTGGATTTTGAATTACCTTCAGATGAGGCCATTCTTGAATCCATGACTACGCTTTTTATACCATGGGAGGACTTACACAATGGTTTTTGTTTTCTTCCCCTTTGGGAGACTTTTTCAGGTTAATTATTGAAGATACTCCTGGTCAGAGCCTAGCAGAGGGCTCTACCTAAAATACTACCATGCATGATTCATAAGGTTGTGCGGTACCTTGTACATATTATACAGTCTAGGTTTGTTGTTTTCAAGTTTTGTATTCAGTAGCACCTATTATTTTCCGAAGTTGCTATCTATATTGGATCTATTACCTTATGGATGAGTGTTATTGACCTTATATGCAGGATCTTGAAGTTTTTTCTTTGAAATTTGTTCATCGTATAGATCTGTTCTGACATGTATTGACCTCGAAACTGGCATATAGATTAGATTTTTACCTACTTGCATTTTTTCATTATCTGTTTCATTGTTCATTTGGCCTTAGGATCGACCCCACTGAATTGTGACACTAACCTTACGTATAGATAAATGTGTCATACTTTATGTGGTAGAGCCTTCCTTCCATGGGAATATTAGTTAGAACCTTGTTTTCCATTTGGTTCCCATGTCAAAGTACTTCATAGGAACGAGAGTCCCTTTTAGTCCCACCATGAATTTGTGTTGAAGCCTCATCCTTCTTCTTCATCATTTTTTCTGGCCTATACCCAAGGGACTCCCCATGAGCATAATTTTTTGTCTTTCAGGCTCGCTAAATCTTTGAAAGAAACATCCAATGAGACTATATTTATTCTTTTCGATCTCTTCTGGATTACTTAAGAAATTAACCCCCCCTAGAGTCTTCTTTAAGCCCTTTTCAGACTCTCTAAAATTGAAAATATTGTCGAGCGATCTTGTTTCCCTTCATGCTCGCCAAACTCAAATTTCAAGGCACATTTGTCCGGGGGTAGTTTACCCCTTTATCGGTCTGGTTGGCTAATTTTACGATTAAAGGTATTCTCTGGGAACTTTGGTTTGTTAGAAGAGTATTCTCAGGCGTAATTTTAACCCTTTTTTGGGCCTAAGGGACTAAATTTTTGAAAAAGGAGCATTCTCCTTGGTTTTGGTTTATCTCTTTTTCGGGCCTTGGAGATTATTTACGAAAAAGGAACCCCCCCTGGAGTCCATATTTAATCTCTTCTCAGACTCCCTAAATATGAAAATATCATCAAGTGACCTTGTTCCTTAACACTCATTAAATTTCTCCAGAAGAACTTCTACTTGGCATGAGTTTAACCCTTTTTCTAGCCAGTAGATTATTCTGAAAAAAGGTATGCCTTGGGAGATTGGTTTCACCGAGAGAGTTATCCTTAGTGATATTTTATACTTTTTCGGGATAAGGATATTAAACCTAGAAAAAGGTTGTGAGTCCATAGTTAATCTCTTTTTAGACTCCTTAAAATTGAAAAGATATCCAAGTGATCTTGTCTTTGTCACACTCGTTAAAATGGTTTTGAAAAGACATCATTTTAGTGCGATTTTAACCATTTTTCAATCTGATTGGACTAACTGCGAAAACGGTACTCCCTGGAGTCTTCTTTAACGTTTTTTCAGACTCTCTAAACATGAAAAAACCATCGAGCTTACCTTCTCTGGGCTCATAAAAATTCACATGGAGGGAGTCTTATTGTGTCATGCTTAATTGCATTATGGGTCTCATGTTTGTGTCTTTGGCCTAATTCCATATCCATGTTTCTCTCAACTGAACCTTTAAAGAATTTCTTATATGCAAGCCTTGCAAAACTTTTTTCCTTTGCGATCTGACACCTTGACCAATGGAGGAATTTTCCCCAAGTGTCCTTATCCTACACATGTATCCTTGCCTTGAGCATCAGTATGTTCCATGCGCATCGAACCAATTTTTTACTCGTGACACTTGTTCCTCCTTTGTAACGTAGAATTATTTTATTCTTTTTCAAGCTTGTTAAAAATTGAAAAAGACAAAAAACATCAAATATTTCAAAAAGAGGGGACGGGAAATATACATTCTTCTTTTGGCAGGAAGATAGTCTCCCTTGGACAAAGCATATCCTTCTGTTTGTTCGCCAAGCATTGGGATATAATATGACCTTAGGAATTTTTTCTCCCTACATAGAGTTGTGTCCTTCTTTGTTTGGTTACTGTTCCAAACATATGGAGAGTTTGCAGTGCCCCCTACATCACAGACTTATGTCAATATTACGCTATCTGAGTCTGAACATATTTCGTTCTTTTTTCCAAGGGAATTTTTATCCAACCTGAGTCGACCATTTTGCATTTTGTCTCTTGACTTTCATGAGTCGTCCATCCTGAGAGTTTGGTCAAGTCCCGATTCAAAATTGACAAAGTTTTGTGCCTAATGATCGAGATCCTCGAGTCTTTCCCCGATGACATGTTAAATACCTCATAGTAGTGAGTCTTACACTCCTATTGTAATCCTACCTAAGCAGTTGAAGATATTGAAGTTGTTTCTTGAGCTATGAAGCCCTCATCTCCAGCCACAGGCATTGAAACTTCTTGAAGATGCATATTGTATTGTATTTGAATATCATCACTTGATTTTGAGATGTAGATCCATTGTGTATTTCTCGCGGATACACTTTATATAGAGATTTCTATGACATGGATATGCAATGTACTTGATTGGAAGCCATGATTAGTTCGTCTCGGGCATGTGTATGCCCGCCTCAGAGAGATTATTATTATTTTTCATATGGCGACCTCCCGAACTCCAGTCTCGGGCTCACTCGGTTGTGTGCCTTCCCACTAGTAAAGATATTGTAATATATTTAAGACATCAGTTGCTCTTCTGACCTCACATTATGGGGGAATATGTTATAGCCACAAAATTCCCTACCTATGCATACATGGCATTGGCCTTTCTACTTTCACAATTTTCCAAATTACTGTTGAGGATCTCTTTAAAAAACCATTTTTTGGAGCATGTACATGTCCTTCTGCACTAATTTCCATGTACATATGCTAGATGCATACTAGACATCTTGTGTATATATGCTAGTTTCATACTAAACAACTCACGTTTACCTCCAAAAGTTGTAAAAAATAAATTTGCAAGGAATTCAGTGGAGTCTACGGTCTATCAAGGGTTTCCCAACCAATTCACATGATGTAGCTCGTCCCCAAACCAAATAACTATCCTTTTTTCATATAAAAGGAGGCCTTGGGGTCCCATTTCCAAATCAATAATTAGAACAATGAAACTCTACACAAATCCCTTTTCCCTCCTTTGCCAAGTATTCGCAACCCCTTCTGAGTTTTTTCCTCAACATTCCCTCTCTAGCCTTTTCTCTTTTACAATAACTTCCCTTCCCCTTAAGTGATCAGTTGATTGTGAGAGAAATCATTGGGATAGTGCACTTGGAGAAACATTAATAGGAACCCAGACCAGGTTCGTGGAGCATTGGTTTACAACGGTTGTAATTTTTTATCTTTGTATTTGAATAAAAGAATCTTTTACCTGTCCCAAATGATATCTTTATGTTTTGCATTTGATTTATGCATAATGGTTTATATCTAACCCTAATATTGATGAGTAGAGATAGAATATTTGTATCATTTTTTTCCTAAGTGTTCTTCCAGATCATCTTTGGAAGGAGGCTTGCAACCTGGGAGCTAAAAATCCAAAGGTGGTCTACATCGAACGTTGGACCAAAGGTACTACTTCTACCTACTTTCCTAACTTTTTTTGTTCATCTCTTTAGAAAGTTTGGGGTAGTTTAGGACTTATATTGTCTTTTAAGGGATATCATATCTATGCCTATACTTTGACCCTGCTATAGTAATAGGGGGATTTTCCTTGCTAGCAGTGGGAAATAGTGCAGCAGGATGCATACATGCTCCAAAAAATGTTTTTTTAAAGAGAGATCCTCAACAGTAATTTGGAAAATTGTGCAAGTAGAAAGGCCAATGCCATGTATGCATAGATATGGAATTTTAGGGCTATAACACCCGCGTATATATGCTAGTTTAATACTATACATATCACATACATACGCTAACTGCATACTAAACAACCCATGTTTACCTCCAAAAGTTGCAAAAAATAAAATGGTGCAAGGAATTTGACAGAGTTTATGGGCTATCAAGGGTTTACCAACCAATTCACCTGTTGTATCCCATCCCAAAACTGAATAATTATCCTTTTGTCATATAAAAGGAGTTATTGGGGTATCATTTCCACATGAAGCATTAGAACACTGAAACTCTGCCCAATTCCCTTTTCCCTCCTTGCCCAAGTATTCTCAACCCCTTTTGATGTTTTGCCTCAACATTCCCTCTCTAGTATTTTCTGCTATACAATCCCTTCCCTTCCCCTGAAGTGATCAACTGATGGTGAGAGAAATCATTGGGATAGTGCACTTGAATAAACATTAAGAGGAGCCTGGACCAGGTTCGTGGAGCGTCGGCCTACAAATGTTGTAATTTTCGATCTTTGGATTTGAATAAAAAAATATTTTTTCTGTCCCAAATGATATCTTTATATTTTGCATTTGGTTTATGTATAATGGTTTATACCTAACCCTAATCTTGATGAGTAGAGATAGAATATTTGTAGCTTTGTTTTCCTAAGTGTTCTTGCAGGTCATCTTTGGGAGTAGACTTGCATCCTAGGAACTACAAAGCCAGAGGTGGCCTACATCGAACATTGGACCAAAGGTACTACTTCTGACCTACTTTCATATCTCTTTCTATTCATCTATTTATATTGTTTGGGGTAGTTTAGGAATTAGATTGTCTTTTAAGGGAGATCATAGCTCTACCTACACTTTGACCCTGGTATAGTAATAGGAGGAGTTTCCTTGATAGCTGATTTGGCGACTCCATTGGGGATCGAACCCAGAATCTCCAGTTTCGTAGACATGGAATCTCCGGTTTCATAAGTTAGTGATTGTTCGATAACATAACTCGTAGAGGCTATAGACCTATCACCAGTATGACAAGGAGTGACTAGAATTTTTCCCCCATCATGAATTGAATAGGTAGGGTGTTGGTCTTTAACATGACTAGTAGAGGATGAGGAACTATCTCCAACATGACTCACATAGGTTGGTGATTTCTTCTTCCTATTATTCCTCTTTCTATTTCATTTAGACTTTCGGTTACTAGTATTTATACTTTCACCAGAGAAGGGAGAAGGAGGAGGAGAAGACTTTGTTGATGAAGGGACATCAACATGATTCCCATGAAATAAGGTGCTTAACTGAGAATCTTCAAGATCATTTGGGACATTTGGAATGGTACCCAACCAAACTGATAGTCCCACTTTCAACCCGGGAATGTACAAAGTGGCCATGAAAGGGACGCCAACATTTTCGAAGAAAGGAAAGGTACAAGAATCCCCTTGTGAAGGGGTTCCTTAGTTGATATCATCGAGAATGTTTTCCATGAATATATTATGCATAGGTTCTTCCCTTGAGAGATATTTCAAGTTTGTAAAAGTCTCACACATTGACTCTAGTGAACCAGTGGTATAAAAAAGAACACCTATAAAGAGGCGGCTCCACGTTTCTAACGGAAGACCAAAAATTCCTCATGACCGACGAAGTGGTTGGTCTACCACCTTAGTTCATAGACCCAAATAAATTAATGACTAACTCGCTATGGAAAAATAGGGAGCACAGAGCACACACTAAAAGTTCCTAAAGGAAAATCAAGCAGACAAATAACTAGTGGGAAGAACAGTTATGCCAATCAACACTAGAGCAACTTACTAGTGCAAGTGCAAATCAAACATAGAAGCACCCTATGGCTATACTCTACAAAGAATGATCTTATGTCTTCCCTAGGTATCGCGGTATATCCCTGTAGACCCCCTGAATGATACTCTCCTTCATTGTATTATGTATTGTTGACTGATTCTGGTGAACTGGAATGTTATGAAGAGGTAATGTAGGTAGAAACTAAAAGGAAATGGGAGAAAAGCATGAAAGAGTAAATGGATTCCTTGGTAAATAACTAGACTTGGGACTCGGTTCAGTTTCTTGTAAGAAAAAGAGAATTTCATAATAAATGGGTTTACAAGTTGAAGGAAGAAGATGGAGGGAAAAAGCGGTACAATGCTAGACTTGTTGTAAAGGGATTTTCACAAAAGAAAGGTATAGATTTTGATTAAATATTTTCTCATGTTGTTAAGAAGACTTTAATTAGGACTATTTTAAGTCTTATGGTAGTAGAGGATTTTCATCTTGAACAGTTAGATGTAAAAACAACTTTTCTCCATGGGGATTTGGAGAAAGAGATTTATATGCAGTAGCCACAAGGGTATGAGGTCAAAGGGAAGGAAAATTTGGTATCCAAGTTGAAGAAGAGATTGTATGGCCTAAAGAAATCTCCAAGGAAGTGATATTTGAAGTTTGACAAGTTTATGACAAAATGAGTTTATAGTAGATGCCATTTTGATCACTGTGTTTATTTTAAAAGGATAGGAAATGGAAGTTATATTAGCTTGCTATTGTATGTATATGACATGCTTATTGCAGGGTCTAATATGCAGGATATAAATGTGCTCAAGAAGAAATTATCTAATTCATTTGCAATGAAGGATTTTGGTGTTGCAAAGAAAATCCTTGGTATGAGAATAACAAGAGACAGGAAAAATCGCAAATTGATATTGTCTCAGGGTGATTACATAGAGAAGGTGTTGGAGAGGTTTAGAATGCAGAATGAAAAACTAGTTAGTACACCTTTGGCTATCCATTCAAATTAAATAAGGAAATGTGTCCCAAGACAAAGGAGGATATATAATACATGTCAAGGTTCCCTTATTCATCGACAATTGGCAGCTTGATGTATGCGATGGTTTTCACAAGACCGTATATTGCACATGCAGTGGGAGTTGTGAGCAGGTATATGAACAATCTAGGTAAAGAACATTGGGAGGTAGTAAAGTGGATTCTCAAGTATTTAAGAGGTATTGAAACTCATGCATTATGTTTTGGAGGTTCATACACTGTTCTATAGAGATATGTTGATTCATATATGGCAGGTGATAAATATAGCAGGAGAAGAACCACAACGTATGTTTTTCCTGTAGGTGGAACAACAGTAAGTTGGATTTCAAAACTGCAAAACATTGTTTCACTTTCAACAATAGAGGTAGAGTTTGTTACTGCTACAGAGACTAGTAAAGAGATGATTTGGTTACAAAGGTTTATGGAGGAATTGGGAAAGAAGAAGGAGAATAACATGTTGTATTGTGACAGTGAGACTTTCATTCATCTTGCAAATAACTAAGCCTTCCATTCAAAGACTAAGCATATACATATCATGTACCATTTCATACAATCAGTCTTGGAAGATGGAAATTTGAAGCTGGAAAATCTACACACTATCCAGACTCATGCATAAATGTTAACAAAGGGTGTAACCAGGGATAAACTAAGTTCTTGCTTAGTTTCAATTGGTCTTCAAGAATGAAGGAGAAGATGAGAAATTTTCCACGTCTAAGGTGGAGTATATTCCAATAGGTACATCAACAATGGATTTGTTTTGATCAGTCTCCAAGTGGGAGATTGTTGGTTTTAGAGCCTGATTATATTCATGATTCAGAGGTTTGTTTCAGTCGTGCTTGGACCCCATTCCCTAACAAGGGGTGTGGGGGCTATTCCCCACCCAAAACTGTCTCGATGAGGGGTGGAGACAATTGTTGTATCCCCCCCAACAACAGAGGATTCAGGGTAAATTCCCCTGAAGCAAAATATTGGGAAACAATTCCTTGTAAAATATTGTAATTTTGTAGTCAATCTAGACTGTTCATTATAAGGTCAAAAATCTGACGGTAGAATTTATTTTTAGGTGTTTTTTCCCTAGAAGGAAACCCTCTCTTATGAGGGAATTGTATTGCGGTTTTGTATTATTGCGAATATTGTATTCTAAGAAAGGAGATTGTGAGAGAAAGAAGAGGAAGTTATAGTGGGTGTGTTGTAGTTGTATCCCTTCATTTTATTGGATAATAAAAAGAAAGGACATGGCAATTTCTCTAGTGGATGTAGCCCACACTGGGTGAACCACATATATCTGTGTCTCTATTGTATTGTGTATCTTCTCTGTTTTATTTTTTCATTTGTTTTATTTTATTGCTCCACGATCCTGTTTTTCTAACATGATACTCATGGGAATGCCAAAGTTTCTTCTCATCATCAAGTAGTTACATAAAAAACTTATCAATGACAATTTACTCAAATCTTACCAGTTGAGTGTCCTTCTCAATCATATCATAAATGGGACACTGCCTCAAATCCTCATTCTAGTGAGTGCAATAATTGGGCTTCTAATTTCCCAGTTAAGTCATATGCGTAGAAATGAAACCTACAACAAAAGAAAAAAAAAACAGCCATGAAACTATGAAACCGATACTCCATTGAAGAGTGAACAATAAAAACTAAAAAAACTCAATATTGGGTATGTGAAATCTTCAATGAACAGTGAATGGTGAGAGAAAATAAATCCATAGCGAGTTTGTGAATTATAAAGAGACTATAAGAAAAGCAAAGCAAGAATTGGTATGTGATATCTTCATTGAATATTAAAAACTAAAAAATTAAGGAAATCAACAATATGTAAAATCATCATTAAAGAGGGAATGCCTAAAAACTCCATAGTGAGTATGTAAAATTTTCATTGAAATTATCCAAAGGTTCTTACATCTTGGAAACTATCTCAAGTATCTCAAGTACATACCTCTTTGCAACTTACCTGGATTTACTACAACATTCTTGAAGGTACCCATGGTTTCTTGGTGTCTTCATTGCTCTAAATCCTATGAATCACTGATAATTAGGTTTTATTTAATATTCAAAATTAACTTACTTGGACTTACTACAACAAACTTGAATGTATCCATGGTGTCTTCAATTGCTCTAAATCCTCTCAATCATTAATAATTAGGTTTTATTAGGTTTTATTTAATAGTCAAAATCCCTAAAAATATTTAGATTAAGAAATGGTCGATGCGTTTCTTTTGTCAAAATGTGTGTATTAAGTCTTCGTCGCTTGCCTCTATATATAATCATAGACCTAGACTCAATAACCTTGAACTTAAGTATTCTCTAAGGAATTGGGACCCACTCATTTCTATGAGGGATGGATGGGGTATATTTCAATATCCAAAGTTTTACTTTAAATCTACAAGTTCTCTAGAAAAGGAATGGAATAGGTTTATCTTAAAATATTATATGGGACCCACCAAAGTGTCCCATGTTAAGTTATGTTAGGAAGCCCCATGGGATAGCGTAGTTGGTGAGACATGCATATAATCTCTCGGTTTGGGGAGAGGTCACGAGTTTGAGCCTTGTGTCCCTGGGGTTTCGGTTTAGCACCACATATCAGCTACGAAGTGGGGAAGTATCTGGTGAGTTTCCTGCGACATTTACTGTTGGAATTTTTTTTTATGTTAGGGATTCTCTATATCGAATTCTATAGAATAATTGTCCTTTATTATACATGTCGCGCCTGTCGCGGCATGGTATATCGTGTTGAGTTAGTAGTTGACCATATATTACTTTCCTGGTTGCCCATAAATTTCTCATTATTTTCCAAAGTGTTACATTATAATTGTTATTTTTTAATTTTTTTTCAAACATTTAAATCCATTGAAATCTTTTATCTCTAATGTGATTGGTTCATAAGTTGAAGTCTTATTCTAGCTCCGGTGGCGAAAATTTATGTCTCCATAAATTATGCACGTATATGTCAGTTGCCACCGATTTTTTTGGTTACAAAGGTGGCTACAAAGACGGTTGTATGTGAAGGTTAGGTTATTTTCCCGCTACAGAAGTGCTTGTACGATGGTATAATAAGAGAAAATCTATGAAATATGCGTCCTCTCAATCTACCAAATCTGCAGCTGCCATGATTGCAGTTTTCATTAACACTCTGTAATATTTTAATGTTTAAAGAAAAGAAAGAGTATCCAACGAGTTATCATATATATAAATATAATTCTTAAATATTCAAAGAAAAGAAAGAGTATCCAACGAGTTATCATATATATAAATATAATTTTTAAATATGATGTTCTTATTTTTAAATATGATGTCTAAGAATAGGGTGAAAACAGATCAGGTCCATATCAATATAGGATTTTAATCTCCTATATTACTTGAGTAACATTAAAGTAAGAAAACAATTTAACGAGTGAAATCTAAGATCTCGGTATATCAATTAATTTAATAAAATTTTCATAATAGAAAATGTAAATATTTTCGAAAAAGATAAAACTAATTGCGGTTAATGCAGGATCTGGGAAAAATATTGTATTTTCATATCTAGTATTTAATGGATATGTACAACTCTTGTTTCATTATACCATATTTTCATATATAGTATTTAATGCATATTTTCATTATACCTGCATACGACAGGTATAAGTTGCCATGCAACCTTGTTTATTCTAACTATAATCACCCTTTATTAGTCCCTGCCGAAGGCTTAGAGGGACTATAGCGATCGATAATTCGTTGACTTCATATTAGTTTGTCCTTTGACTAAAACTATTTCCATAATATCTATCGTTGGAACTAGGGAACTAAAAACATTGATTTTTATATGATAAAAAATACCATATATGTCATGATATGATTGGATAATAGATTGGAGGCCTTATTGCCAGCTTTGCTATTCCCAATGTTTTATATGTTAGCAAATCCAAAGTTTTTGATCATATACGGTCTTTCTTAATTTTTACTTTTTTCTTGAAATGTTTGGATATCCAAAGTTTTGAAGATAGAGAGTCAGCTTTTTATTAATCAACTTCATATTAGTCTGTCCTTGTTAATACATGTGATTGGCATGTTTCCTTCAAGATTTTGTACATTTGCATGAGCTTGTATTTTGGATAAATCTAGCTTTAAACTAATCATGTTAGAATAGGAAGTATTCTTTGTCTTCGTTGTTTATTGGATTGCAGGACTCATTGAAGGACTTGGAGATCAAGCTCAACTTGGACCGAGCGAGGAAAAACTTCGTAAAAAGGTACTCATACTTTCTTCCTCTTCTCTATTGACTAGTTTAGATATGTTTAAAGGAAAGTCATTTTTCAAAGTTATCACTTTTCTATCTTGGTCATAGGGGTCTAATATCCAAGAGGGAATTCACATGTCCGCAGGGGAATTTTCCTACACGTGAAATTTGCACACCTAAGTACCTCACCCTAAGTGTCGTAAGTGTGATATATGTGTCTCATACACCTTGACACCATGGAATAACCTATGTCACAATCCCTAGTCAATGTGGAAGAGAGATATATTACATGAAGGACAAAATATCAAGTGCACATGAATTATTATTAATATTCATGAAAAAGAAAGTAATTAAGTGTGAGAATTCACCTCACATTTGGTTTCCTATTTTTTAGGGAAGGTGGATGATCTCATGGATGGTTGAAATATTTCCTCCTTAAAATCCTTGAGAGATATTTCCTCTCTAAAATCCTTAAGAAATATGTTCTCCCTAAATATCTTAGAGATCCCTTTTTTAGTGGATCTGATGAGAGATCCTCTCTATTGACATGAAGTTTAATTTTTTTTCTCATCCTTGAAACCTGAACCTTCATTTTTCCTAAGTCGTGGAGCTTCCCTAAACCGAAAAGAATATCTGATCTTTCCATTCCTTTTCGGGTTTTCGATATTCATCTTTTCTCGAAGTATGATTTTCGACTATCTTGTTTTCCCAGTGCCGAAGTCCCGAAAGGTTTAATATGTTTAAAAAGGTTAAAAGGGGGGAGAAATAAAGGTTACCTTCCCGTCATTTTCCATGAACACTTTTTAAACTTGTGATCGTTTAAGTTCCTAAAAATATCATCTTTCCCTTAATCTTTCGCAATTTCGGGTTTTTCTTGCCACTAAAGCGCTTTCAAACTCTCAACTCTCGGACTCCCGATCCTCGTTTTTCCGAAAAATTAAAAAGTAATTAATTATTGACCTAGTTTAATTAAAGCCCTAATACGTTTCTTAGTGCCTCACTAATATCATCGTGATTTCAAAATTCAGGGATTTCTTGTGACTTATCCCTTGACAAGAGGATCCCCGAAGTTCTGAAATGCGAAATCGCGTTTTCTCTAAACAGGGTTTAAGTTTCAGGTTAGTTCATTTTTAAAATAGGATTAGAAATAATTAAACCGCCTTTCGCATTTCAAGAATTGAAGAAGGTGGTGATTTTTGAAACTTCAGTTTCGAAATCACTGATATACAACGACATTAGTAACGGATAAATGAAGATATTTTTTGACATGAAAGCATATCTCTAGGCATATATTTCCATTAAAAAGCATTAATTTTTCATCGTCTGCGTCTATACACTTTTTTTAACGTGAAATTCAAGGTTAAGAGAGTCTCATGTTTAGAAATTTATAGCTATCATTTACATCTGTTGCAAGTCACGTTTACCTGGTTTTATACACACTTTCTCTATAAACAGGTCTCTGATCCAGCATAGGTATCATGGCACCTAAGAAGGCACCCAAGAAAAGTGAAGAGATTGAAAAAGGCTTGAGTCCAGAAAGAGACGTTATATCTGATACAACACTGCATGCCATTGATTCCATAAAATCTTGGAGACAGATTTTTGAGACTCTGGATTATGAAATTAAAAATTTCCCTCATGACGCCGACAACAAGCTTCGAGATATAGCAGAGTCTGAGCTCCACAAAATAGCTACATGGCCATGACTTACGACTTATAATTACATGATCAGTTGGGCCTTAGAGCGAGTTGACGTATAGACCAGGAGAATTCTGGACAGTCGAGGGGTCGTCATTGGCTCTTTCAGGTCGGAACATGTACAAGTAATGTATAAATTATCCCCCAGTCCCAAGTATGTTTATAATCAAGATTTTGTGAGTAATTTTCAAAGAAAATAATGATTGGAGGGAGACCAAACCTATCCTGACATAATCAAAGACTAGTGGAGAAACAAGGGAAAATTTAGGGCTGACACCCATGCTATTTATGCCACAGCCTCATTGAATGAGTATATGATTTATGCGACAATGATGTTATGTAGACTTTTTAGTACGAAAATTCCCACCCATTTCCCTTCAGAATGGGTGCCTCTTTTGCACAAGGTAACAAAAGGGTACAATTTCAATTGGGATAAGATTTTATACGATAACATGGAAAAGGAGGTCATGGACTATCAGACTGCAAGATCAAAATCCTGACCATTAGCCTTTTATATGTCAGCACACATCATGGATGACATATGTTTCTCGACCCCTTTCCCATTGATGAATTAGAGTTGGAATCATACTTACCTGGAGCCAATTTATGAATATCATTATAAACTTTGGGAAGAAAACGCCAAGGATTCGTTCTATGAAATTTGTCATTTCATGGTAATACGACTACATAAGATGTTGTACGGCTATGTGCCTCCCCACATTTCAGAGTCAGTCACAGGAAACCTCAGAGCAGTTGCTAATTAGTTCATAGAGGAGAATTTTTCATACGTTAGCGTTTTCAAGTGCTCAATTCCCCCACACGCCCTCTCGAAATTCCTCCTTGACAGATTGATGTGCATGGAGGTGGCTCATCAAATAGTAGTAGGTGGAATTGGGATAGAAATAAAAGTGGCTCAAAAGAAATTTTGGCCAGATTTTCCCATTCAAATTGGGAAATTTTCATTTCTTAACTTAGGTCATTCCAACGTTGAAGCAACAGGGCTAGAGGAGGTTAAATCAGTAAATATCGAGCATAGGAAGCACAATCATTACCATATAGTGGAAAAACGCATGGCCCATTGTAATATGAAAGCCTATGAACATGAGAAGTCCCCTTGTGATGATATGTTCAAAGGGACTAGGTCCTGTGAGGAAGTATTACAAAGAGTACAAACACTGTCGTCTAACTTGCAAGCTAGTTTTCAGACCCTCCAGAAGCATAGACAGAGAGGTCTGCCCAAAGTACTACAAGGAGAATCAATTACCCTTCCTCGAGAACAAGAAGATATTCTTCCAGGTTCCGGAAAAGAAGCGCAAGATAAAGCCAATCCTGAAGAATTTCCTAAGGAGACTTAAGGCTCTTCACAAAATGAAGAGGCCTTACAGACAGAAGATCCAGAGACGGATGAAGAGAGGATGGCCAGGACACCACCCGAAATTAAGTAAGTCCACTCCTCCTTCATCACCTATTTTTGATGTCATTATACCCAAGGCTATGGGAGGAACAGGGTCTACAGAGCTAGGAAGTCTTGTAACTTCCTTAACTCCTTTACAGCCCACCTTTGGATTCTCGCATATGAGATATATATATGTTGGTGACCTCCCCCTATTTCCAAAGATGAGATCCCTCCTTTTGATTATTTTTTCAGAAATAAGAGGAAGTCTATTGTAAGGCAAGAAATGCATATGAGAGAAGGGGGTATGGTGAAAAATCATAGGGTCTTGATAGACGACCAGAAACTGGAAGAGGAGGATTTCGCTACAGAGATAGCAGGCTCCATGGGAGCCATGGCAAAAAAAAACATTTTTACTTTGGAGAACATGAGAAAAAGGATAAAAAAGAGTAACCACATGATAGCTCAATTGCAGGATCATTTGAAAAATGTTGAGAAGAACATGAGAGAAGAAGTGAATAAGAGTCTGGAGAAGGCGCGAGCTGCTGAAAGGCAAACAATCTAGTCACTCAAAACTAGCCTGGACGAAATGAACCAGAGGATACAAGTAATTCAGGTACAGGTTACTCAATAGAGTGAGCTTGTTAAACAATTATAGGCCAAATTGAGTTTGATAGAAGGTCGGGCCATAGAATTGAAATATTTTCAAACCCTCTCTTTAGAATCCCATACACAGATAGAATTTGAACAACAACAATTGATCTCCAAAATAGAGATCATCCAACATTATTTTCAAGAGGTAAGAAGATCCCTTGATAACATTATTTTACTAGAAAAAGAGGCTAAAGAAACAAGGAATACCTTTCAGGAAGAAGTTGCATGTTCAGGGAACAGGGAGATGCCGAAAAATTTAAAACTTTATGTCACAAAACAGATAAGAGGAGACGTTATGCTCAAAGCATGGGAAACAAACATAGTTAAAAATAAGAAGATAGTCAAAGAAATCAAATATGACTATGAGGGAATCTTTGATTCTTTGGATAATAAAGCATTAGGATTGGAAACAAATGACTGCTCTGGACTACTAGGGCAAATAAACATGGTGAAACAATAGTTGGACTACAAAGAGAGCTTACAGGAGGTTCATGCAGAAATTTCACAGTTGAGCGAAATCAATACCAATCAGATAGACAAATGGCTGGTACAGCCTAATTTAAAGCTACAAGTGATCAGATATTCCGATAAAGGTCTTGAAGACTAGGTTCCAAATATACAAAGAAAATTTTATCTATTTGAAACTAAAGATCTCCCGACACCACCCATAATTTTTGTTTATTTTTTTAGAAAAGTGTGTTGAATATATAGCTTCAAAAGAGGGAGAGACTTCAACTAAGTAGTGAAGTATCGTTCAAGGTCTTATACTTTTGAAATGATAGACCAATGATATGTTAATCATGCAACGGTTGAGGTTGCAGTTTTGTAACTATTTTTCCTTCTTTTCCCCTAAAAAATAGGAGTTCGCTAACGATCAAGTAGTGATGATTTTGTATAAATAAAAGGAGAGAAGACTGAGAAAAGGCTTTTTCCCTCTCTTAAAAAGGCATTGTGACGAAGACATATAAAGAAACTCTGAATTAATAGAAAATCAGATTGAAGATTTCGGATTTTGTCAAGTCTGAGTTATGTGTTTCCCTGTCTTTTCACCATTCTTTCATGTGTTTTATTAATGAATGCTTGACTACAATTTAGTACAACCTCTACTGTGGAAATAAATTATTCTTTTTATTTAGATCATTTACATTTTTTCCTTTGTATCGGTTATCAAACGATATAAGACCTGCAAATGTTTGGATTACAACATCATATGCTTCATTAATATCTTTCTTGCTTCATAATCTCCTATTACAACGTGAGATTCCTCTTAAATTGATGCCTCACCTTCTTAGTAGTTTTATGTTTTATTCATATCATACATGTTTCCCTTTCTTTAAGTTTTAACTCAGATACAATAAAACACCTTTGATTCACTCGCCTCATTAATTCGTGTTTTAAAATCGTTCTCTTTACATTGTAATTTAGAGATAACTAAGCCTAAAAAGAAATACATATCTACATCTCCCTTATCTTTCATCCTCCATGACAGTACCAGTTATGAGGCAACCCAACGTCGAACCCAGTCTTTCATATCAAACCAAAATTTCCCTAAATTTATTCAACACCATCTTGCAAGCAACAAATAACCAGGTTGAGTTAGAACGTTCATGGGAAGCAATTGAGAGAGATATCAGTATTCAGGAAAACTGGGAATTCCTACGGAGACAATTGAGAAACCAAACTTAATGTTCATCATTTAAATAGTTGTCTTTATTTTCCTCTCTTCCTCTTTTATTTCAGATGCCTTGATGGTATACTTTAGAGCCTTAAAGTATAAACTCAAGAACAACATCTTTTTGGCGTTGTTGCCAGGGACAGAGTAATGAAATCCGTTTTCCTTGGAAAGAACGACATTGACACTTTCCTTATTTGGTAGTGAACAACGTTTGGAAATATTCTAAGGCTATATTTTATCTTTCACTTGGAGTCTCCACACTGCTTAAACTAGCTCTTAACCAAAAAAACACTAGGAATAATCCAGACGATAAACAGATTTCGCCTTCTTCCAACCCATAAAAAATTCTAAAATTAAGAAGGTATTTTCGGCAGACTTCCTTACCCACGAATAAATATTATCAATTTAAATCCACATAGTCTGACTCCGAAGATCAACACAGCGAATCAAGTGTTCTGTCCCCTAACAGGAAATAGTCCACTGGTAAAGTTACGACCCAGGAATTGAATTTGGTTCTACCCATTTTTAAGACCGAGGCTTTCTCGACTCTTTCCCATACCAATACAAAATGAAGGTCTACCTCACTTCCTATTGTGACCAACTCCCCCTCGCTTCTCGAGGTTCATTTTCCCACCTCCAGAAACTCCAACAATTACCCTGTATATCTTAATTCGATTTCTGTTGACTCTCCTATATCTTCACCCAGTGATTCCGAAGGAATCATTCCATGTTACCCAAGCTTCTTTTCCTCAAATTTCATCCCCACCGACAACCCTTTTCTTCAAACCCTCTTTTGTAACCCCCAAACGTTTACTGCTAAAGCCGCGATGGCCGCAGCTGGAGCAGGTGGGGCAGAAGGTGCCATCGCAGGTGGTCAAGGAGGAGGAGCAGGCGGCCATGTACCGCCTCCTCGGATATTTGCAAAGGTTGCTGCAAGATATGACCCTTTGGTTCTACCAGTCCCTCTCCATGATTTGCCAAAAAATTACATGAAAAACCTGCCCAAGTTCACAAGAGAAGGTGATTTAACGGCAGTCGAACACATAAAATTTTTCGATCAATTCGCTGACATTCTAGGATTAGAACATGAGGATGTTTACTCCTGACTCTTGGTTCAAACCTTTGAGGGGCAAGTGAGAACCTGTTTCGAGGCCTACCAGTCGGATCAATACCTTCATACGAGGAACTTGAAAACGCTTTTATCAGACAGTGGGGTGAGAGGAAAGACCATCTCTATTATCTAACCGAATTCGGAGCTTTGTGAAAGAAAAACTTTGAATCAGTCCTCGAATTCACCCAATGGTTCAACAAATTATATAATAAGATACCAACCGAGGTTAAACCCTCACAACTTGCAGCAAACGTGACTTTCGCTAGTGATTTTGACCCTAACTTCGCCCTTTTACTAAGAGAGAGAAGATCAGTTGATCGCACCAAGATGCAATATGATGCCTTGGAAATTGAGTCTAACATGATGGCATCAGGGAAGCTCAAAACCAAATTTGAGACTGGAAACAAAGAAATAAGGAGATACAGGGAGAAAGGAGGACCCTCTGGATCAGGGAGATCCTTAGAAGATAAAATAGACGATATGGCTGGAATTATCAAAGAACTGTCAAACAAAATATCGAGAATGGAACTGGATCAAGCTAAAAATGAACATTACCCTAGAAAAGAATTCAGAAAAAACCCTAATCCTCAAAACCATAAAAAACAGGTTAAAAATGAAGATCAAAAAATTCAAACCCCTTTTAAAAGTGAAAAATTTATAGGAGGACAGGACGTAGAGGATTTTGAGGAGTTAGAAGAGGATATGAACAATCTCGATGATGACTTCTTACAGCCTTATATAACAGTACATGACTACGAAAAGTTTATCACTACAGAGTATCAGACTGAGAGTAATAAGAACAATAGTGTTTCTGAAGATTCAACTTATCACGGAGTAGATGATGGAATAATGGTCGAGCTTCACCAGAAGTACAACCTGAGACCTAGGAACACAACTTCCACAACCGCTCCAGTTAAAAAGATACTTCCAAGGGTTGAAATTGACCAAGCCGTTGCAAAAAACACTGAAAAGCAAACCACTAACGTACATTCTATCAAAACAAAGACAATGGAAACATCACCCTTAAGCACACAGAAAATAAGCACCCCTGTTACAGAAATGAAGGTCCCTCAACCCAGGAAAGTTGAAAAGAGAGGGTCGAAGGCTCGAACCGTGGAAACTGACAAACCCATTGGAAGTTATAATCTAGAGAATGAGATCAACAAGATCAAAATTCTTATTCCCCTTGTTGAATTGGCCAAAAACCCGATATACCGAAAACAAATTACTAAAATGATTAGTTTTTTGAAAAATGAAAGTCAGGTCGATGCCATTAACCTAGAAGATGATAATCCCAACATATTTTTTGGCCCACACTTTGAAGGTGCTAGAGACATCGTTTCCCCTTTCTACATCACTTTGACAGTGTTCGATCATATGCTCCATAATTGCATGTTAGATTCTGGGGCCTCTCACAATGTAATGCCTAAGGCCATCATGGACAGACTCGGCCTAGAAATCACCAGGCCTTATGGAGATTTATATTCATTTGACTCGAGGAAAGTCAATTGTTTAGGCATGATAAAGGACTTAGTCGTAAATCTTGCATAGGTACCTACAAAGAGTGTTTTAATGAAATCCGTGGTTGTCGCAGATATACATCTGAAGTACGGCATGCTCTTGTCTCAGTCCTGGGGTGCTAAACTTGGAGGCTCTCTTCGAATTGATATGACGTATGCAACGATTCAAGTTTTCGAAGGCCAGTTCACTCGATTGTATAGGGAAACCAGATTAGTGTTTACTATTAGTGATCCTCTTAGCCCAAATAATTACCATGTATATATTGCTGATCAGGATTTAGGTAATTGTATATTATCTATAGATGATGGTGTTGATGCATGTGTAGAAGAAAATTGTACAGGAAATAAAAAAGAAAAGGAACAAATAGAACAAGATGTATATAGCACTGGTGTTTGGAAAATGTTTTTTGACGGCGCCTCATCTTATCTTGGAGCTGGGGCTGGAGTAATTTTTGTAGCACCTGATAATCAATTCATTATCTCTTTCTCTTATAGGTTGTAGTGGAATGTTGACCACACTAATAACGTATGTGAGTATGAAGCTCTAGTATTAGGGTTAGAGGTCGCTAGGAGGATGAAAATTAAAAACTTGGAAGTCTTTGGCGATGCAGAGTTAATTGTGAAACAAGTCAATCGCTAGTACCAGGCCAAACATCCTAGATTAAGGTCATATCGAAATTGTGTTTGGGACCTAATCGAATTTTTCTTTTCTTCTGTTAATATTCACCTCATTTCGAGAGTTGAAAATCAATAGGCAGATTCCTTAGCCAAAGCTGCTTCAACTTTCGCACCTCCCATTGCTTTCAAACTCAAATACCATATACAAATGAGACATAGGCCTTCCATACCCAATAACATACAACATTGGCAAGTCTTTGAGGATGACAAACAACTCATAAAATTCTTGGAAACGGTAGATGAGTTTGCCGAAATGCACACTAACCAAGAGAACTAGAATGATCCTATTTGGATCATGCAGGAAGGGGAAGGCCCCCAAGAGTTCCAATATAAAATCGCAAATCACGGTATGCTTGTTTTAAAAAATAACCAAATACCCAAGTGTTTGATTCCCTTAGAAATACTCTTTAACCATGATGACATCCCTTTGAAGACTACCTTACAGCCTCAGTCAGAAGAATTTGAAGATTGCAATATAGGTACCAAAGAGAATACTAGGTTAGTTAAGGTGTCCAGGTACCTGTCCCCCGAAATCAAGATTAAATATGTTGAATTTCTTAAGAAGTACAAGGATGTTTTTTCCAGGTCCTATGAAGAGTTGAGACCTTATGACACGACTATAATGGAACATAAAATTCCATTAAAACTAGGTGTCAAACCTTTCAGGAAGAAACTCAAACAAATTAACCCTATCTTATTACCGGTGATAGAAAAAGAGGTCAAGAAACTCCTGGACGCTAAAATTATAGTCCCAATAAGATATTCTAAGTGGGTAGATAATTTAGTCCCAGTGAGAAATAAAAACAGTGAGATCAGACTGTGTGTCGATTTCAGAAACCTGAATCGATCATCACTCAAAGACAATTACCCATTACCTAAGATGGATCATGTTTTAGAAAAAGTAGTTAGAGCTAACTGAATGTCTATGATTGATGGTTTTTCAGGTTACAATCAGATCGCAGTGCATTGGGACAATAAAGAAAAAACTTCTTTCACTACCCCTTGGGGTACTTTTATGTACGATAAAATGCCTTTTGGTTTGATGAATGAAGGGGCAACTTTTCAGTGAGCCATGGATATCGTTTTCATGGGTGAGAGAGATAGGTTTGTTTTTATCTATCTTGATGACCTGACTATTTTCTCCAAATATTATGCAGAACATCTAATGCACCTTAAACAAACCTTTGAAAAGTGTCGAAAGTTTGGTTTGTCACTCAATCCCAAGAAATATTATTTCACAATGCAAGAAGATATGCTCAAAAAAGACAGTGAAGTGAAATGGACAAGTGAAGCCAAAGCCTCCTTTCAACGCATCAAGAAAGTAATAAGTGAGGCACCAGTCTTGGCCAACCCGGATTACACAAAAGAGTTTTTGATTTTTTCTTTTTCTTTAGAACATACTATAGAAACAGTATTGTTACAAAAAAACGAGGAAAGTTTTGAGCGACCTATTGCGTTTTTCAGCAAAAGTCTCAGGGATGTTGAGTTGAAATATGATATATTAGAGAAACAGGCCTATGCAATGGTGAAAGCTCTCACGACTTTCAAAACTTACATGTTGCATTCAAAATTCATTTCTTATGTGCCCTCTAGCTCTGTTAAAGATATCCTGGTGCAACTAGACAATGATGGAAGAAGAGGTAGGTGGTTAGCTAAGATCCAGGAGTTTGACCTGGAATCAAAACCAACTAAAATTATCGAAGGTCAGGATTTGGCCAAATTTCTTGCTGAGTTGAACTTTAAAGCACTAGGGATAAATCAGCTGCAACAGACCGAGGGATTTCCAGAAATAGACAAGATTTATAACTCTACACCTACAACTGAAATTCAAGACAAGTTTTATACTTGGTCCTGGTATCGTGACATCGTCCATTACCTGCTTACCCTCCAATGTCCTACTGAGCTAACCCCGTCTAAGGCTAGGATGTTAAAGTTACATGCTGTAAAATATTGTATCATAGATGCTAAATTGTATTGGAAAGACCCCCTAGGTTTCCTATTGAGGTGTTTAGTCAAAATGAAAATAGAAGGGGTTATAGATGAATTCCATGTCGGGGTGTGCGGAGGACATCATGTGTGGCGCGCAACAACTTATAAGATCTTAAGAGACGGATACTACTGGCCCAAATTGTTCACATAAGTGAACACTAAATTTTGAAATTGTGTCCCTTGTCAGTTGTTCACAGGAAAACAGAAGATCCCATCTTTGCCCCTTATAACAGTTAAAATGAAAGCCCCATTTAAGCAATGGGGACTTGATTTCATTGGAGAAATTCATCCACACTCCAACGCGCAGCACAAATGGATCCTAATGGCCACTGATTACTTCACTAAATGGGTGGAAGCTATCCCCATAAGAAATGTGACCGATTCGGTAGTAATCAGTTTCTTGGAAAATAATATTTTATCCAGATTCGGGTGTCCTCAAAAGATAATCACTGATAATGCACAAGCTTTTAAATCAATGTCCATGATAATTTTTTGCCAAAAATACAACATCATACTAGGACTCTCCAGGGCCTATTACCCACAAGGTAATGGTCTGGCTGAATCATCTAACAAAAGCCTGATTACCGTGATAAAAAAGGTTTTAACAGAAAATAAGAAAGTGTGGAATATCCATCTAAAATATGCACTATGGTCCAACAGAATAAGTACTAAAAGATCAATTGGGATTTCCCCTTTCTAGATGGTATATGGCACTGATGTCACTTTACCAATAAATTTATCTCTGCCAATGATGAAGCTCTGGCAGGATTCCAATGAAGAACCCAATGATGTTACCAGAAGAATAAACCAACTACTCGAAGTTCAGCAAAACAAGGCCGAAGTAAATGAAAGGTTACAAAGATATCAGGATAAAATGAATACCTTGTTCGATCAGAAAGCTAAAGATAACGAATTTCTCCCTGGTGACTTGGTATTGAAATGGGAAGCCAGGAAAGAGGACACTAGAAAACATGGCAAATTTGATTCAATCTGGTCCGTCCCATACAGGATTTTGGCCTCGGAAGGAAAAAAACTCTTGGTTATTAGAAAACATGGATGGAGACATCCTCAATGCCCTTTTGAATGGGCGACATCTTAAACACTTCATGCATTAATTCGTTTCTAAATTATCATTGTACATACTGGTTTGTTTTTATACATTTTGTATAGTTTTGTTAAAAAAAAAAAAAAGGAATTTATTTTCATAATGTTTCCTAATGATTATAATCTTATGTTATTCATAGGGAAAAATTTTCACGAGACCGCAAACTCGAAGTACTGAAAGGTGTCATGTACAAGTATTCTTATTAAAGTGTCTCACAAAGACAAAGGTAATGAACGAGTAATCTCTGGACTGGTAATATAAGAGATAAGAAAGGTATGAAATCCTATTTCAAAATTCGATAAAGATGCCCTAATAAGTACGAATGATCTCATTCTAAAATAATAATAGTAATAAAAAGTTGTAAAAATCTAATTAAGAAAGTTTCTGAGAACAGTCACATGTACGGAATTTTTCTAATAAACCCCTTTACCCTCCCCTTGATCACAGTAAATCCTTTCCCCACTTGACCATGGGGGTCCAATCTTAAATTTTCCTAACAATAGAGGGGTCTCGCTCTGGCCTTGAAAACTCTCGAACAAACTTTCAAGAAAGAGAGTGGGTTGTGTTTTTAAGCTCTTTGAATTTAGCTGGATCACAAACATGTCTAGTTTAACTGTGACCTTACTAATTATCCTAACAAGATTAACTGATCAGTTTTTCTCAAGAAATTTCCCTCGGCTAAAGGTCAAAAGTTTCCCTTAAGGAGTTCTTTGAAATGCATGATTTTTTAAGGCAAGGAGAAGATTGACCCAGAGCTATTTAAATGAGTTGGCAGACTTTGATTCTTTTTCAAACAGATATCTTCCCAAGTATATTGTATAAGCATTGATTTCCCCCACTTCAAAATATAAAAGAATAAATACAGACAAATGGTGAAAGGAAATTCAATTTTTATTGCCCCCATCTAGTCCAAAGAGATGAAGAAAGGAAATTCATTATATTGATTGCCCTCATCTCAGCATTTAAATGCTTAAAAAAAAATGAAGTGGTGAAAGAAAATTCAATATAGCAAGTAAGATAACTTCACCGGGGTACTAAACAGGCTCACTGGCAGTGAAGCAATATCCTTGTATCTGATAAAATATTTCATACATGAATTACAAGACGTTCTGGTGATTTCTTTTCCTTTCGGCGAAATTTTATCATAGGTTTCAGAGATATCCTTACCGAACACAACAAAAACACTTACCTTGATGAAAGAAAAATCATATGAAACCTGATAAGATGATTAGTTTGGTTTTGATTATCTTACACAGTTTTGAGCTCAATTTCAGGATAAGAGGTTTATTGAAAACTTGCTCAGGATAGTCAGAATTTTTGTTTTGAAGAGTTTTTCAAGGTTAATGTTGAGACCCTACTCTTGTTCGGTTTTTCTCCAAAAATCTGTTTCATAGAGTTGAATCATTGACTCCATTACCAAAAGAAGGAACTTGGTCTGGATGTTCTTCTCGTCCCACAAGGAGACGAGATCCCCAGATGGAACCTAATGTTGACACGAAGTTTAATTTTTTTACCATCCTTGAAAATTGAAGCTCCATTTTTCCTAAGTCGTGGAGCCGCCCTTAATCGAAAAGAAGATCTGATCTTTCCATTCCTTTTTCGGTTTTCGATATTTGGCTTTCCTCGAAGTATGATTTTCGACTATCCTATTTTCCCAGTGCCGAAGTCCCGAAAGGTTTAATATGTTTAAAAAAGTTAAAAGGGGGGAGAAATAAAGGTTACCTTCCCATTGTTTTCCACGAACACTCTTTAAACCCGTGATCATTTAAGTTCCTAAACATATTATATTTCCCTTAATATTTCATGATTTCGGGTTTTTCTTGCCACTAAAGAGCTTTCAAACTCTCAACCCTTGGACTCCCAATCCTCATTTCTCCGAAAAATTAAAAAGTAATTAATTATTGACCTGGTTTAATTAAATCCCTAATATGTGTCTTAGCACCTCACTAATCTCATCATGATTTCGCAATATGGGGATTTCTTGTGACTTATCCTTTGACAATAGGATCCCCGAAGTTTCGAAATGCGAAATCATGTTTTCTCTAAACAGGGTTTAAGTTTCAGGTTAGTTCATTTTTTAAAAAAGGATTAGAAATAATTAAACTGCCTTTCGCATTTCAGGAATTGAAGAAGGTGGTGATTTTTGAAACTTTTGTTTTGAAATCGCCGATATACGATGACATTAGTAATGGATAAATGAAGATATTTTTCGACATGAAAGTGTATCTCTAGGCATATCTTTCCATTAAAAATCATTAATTTTTTATTGTATGCGTCTGTACACTCATTTTAACGCGAAATTCAAGGTTAAGAAAGTCTCATGTTTCAAACTTCATAGCTATCATTTACATCTGTTGCAAGTCACGTTTACCTAGTTTTATACACACTTTCTCTGTAAATAGGTCTCTGATCTAGCACAAGTATCATGGCACCTAAGAAGGCACCCAAGAAAAATGAAGAGATTGCAGAAGGCTTGAGCTTAGACGGAGAAATTATATCTGATAGAACACTGCATGCCATCTATTCCATAAAATCCTGGAGACAGATTTTCGAGACTCTGGATTATGAAATTAAAAATTTCCCTCATGACGCCAACAACAAGCTTCGAGATATCACGGATTCTGAGCTCCAAAAAATAGCTACACGGCCACGAATTACAGCTTATAATGACATAATCAGTTGGGCCTTAGAGCGAGCTAACGTATAGACGAGGAGTATTCTGGACGACCGAGGGGTCGTCATTGGCTCTTTCAGGTCGGAACATGTACAAGTAATGTATAAATTATCCCCCAGTCCCAAGTATATTTATAATCAAGATTTTGTGAGTAATTTTCAAAGAAAATAATGTTTGGAGGCAGACAAAACCTATCCTGACATAATCAAAGACTGGTGGAGAAACGAGGGAAAATTTAGGGCTGACACCCATGTTATTTATGCCACAGCCTCATTGAATGAGTATATGATTTATGTGGCAATGATGTTATGTAGAATTTTCGATAACAAAAGACCCACCCATTTTCCTGCATAATGGGTGCCTCTTTTGCACGAGGTAGCAGAAGGTTACAGTTTCAATTGGGATAAGATTTTATTCGATAACATGGAAAAGGAGGTCATGGACTATCAAACTACAAGATCAAAAGGCCGACTAGTAGCCTTTTATATGTCATCATACATCATTGATTCCATATGTTTCTCGACCCCTTTCCCTTTGATGAATTGGAATTGGAATCCTACTTACCTGGAGCCAATTCATCAATATCATTCTAAACTTTGGGAAGAAAACGCAAAGGATTCATTCTATAAAATTTGTCATTTCATGGTAATACCACTACATCAGATGTTGTATGGTTGTGTGCCTCCCCGCATTTCAGAGTCAGTCACAGGAAACCTTAGAGAAGTTGTTGATTGATTCATAGAGGAGAATGTTTCGTACGTTAGAGTTTCCGGGTGTTCAATTCCCCCACACGCCCTTCCGAAATTCCTCCCTGACAGACTGGCATGCAGGGAGGTGGCTCATAAAATAGTAGCAAGTGGAATTGGGATAGAACTAAAAGTGGCTCAAAAGAAATTTTGGCCATTTTTTCCCATTCCAATTAGGAAATTTTCATTGCTCAACTTAGGTCATTCCAAAGTTGAAGCGACAGCGCTAGAGGAGGTTTAATTGGTAAACCTTGAGCACGGGAAGCACGATCCTTACCAGCTAGTGGGAAAACACATGGCCCATTATAATATGAAATCCTATGAACATGAGAATTCCCCTTGTGACGATCTATTCAAAGGGACTAGGTCCTATGAGGAAGTATTACAAAGAGTACAGATACTGTCATCTGACTTGCAAGCTAGTTTTCAGACCTTCCAGAAGCACAGATGGATCGACCTTCCCAGATTACTGCAAGGAGAAGCAATTAACCTTCCTTGGGAACAAGAATATATTCTTCTAGGTTCCGGAAAAGAAGCACAAGATAAAGCCAATCCTGAAGAATTTCCTCAGGAGACTGAAGTATCTTCACAAAATGAAGAGGCCTTATAGACAGAAGATCCAAAGATGGAAGCAGAGAGGAGGGCTAGGACACCTCCCAAAATTGGTAAGTCCACTCCTCCTTCATCACCTGTTGTTGATGTCATTATACCCGAGGCTATGGAAGGAATAGGGTCTATAGAGATAGGAAGTCCCATAACTTCCTTAACTCCTTTAGAGTCCACCTTTGGATTCCTGCAGATGAGAGATATATATGTTGGTGACCTCACCCTTACTTCCAAAGATGAGATCCCTCCTTATTATTTTTTCAGCAAGAAGAGGAAGGCTATTGTAAGGCAAGAAATGCATATGAGAGAAGGGGGTATGGTGAAATATCATAGGGTCTTGATAGACGCCCAGAAACTGGAAGAGGAGGATTTCGCTACAGACATAGTAGGCTCCATGGGAGCCATGGCAACAACAAACATTTTCACTGTGGAGAACATGAGAACAAGGATAAAAAAGAGTAACCACATGATAGCTCAATTGCAAGATCAGTTGAAAAATGCTGAGAAGAACATGAGAGAAGAAGTGAATATGAGTCTGGAGTAGGCCAGAGCTGCTGAAAGGCAAGAAATCCAGTCACTCAAAACTAGCCTGGATGAAATGAACCAGAGGATACAAGTCAGGTACAGGTTACTCAGCAGAGTGAGCTTGTTAAACAATTATAGGCCAAATTGATTTTGACAGAAGGTTGGGTCGTAGACTTGAAGGCTTTTCAAACCCTCTCTTTAGAAGACCATACAAAGATAGAAGTTGAACAACGACAATTGATCTCCAAAATATAGATCATCCAGCATTATTTTCAAGAGGTAAGAAGATCCCTTGATAACATTATTTTACTAGAAAAAGAGGCTAAAGTAGCAAGGAATACCTTTCAAAAAACAGTTGCATGTTCAGGGAACAGGGAGATGTCGAAATATTTAAAACTTCTTGTCATAGAATAGATAAGAGGAGACATTATGCTCAAAGCATGGGAAACAAACATAGTTGAAAACAAGAAGATAGTCAGAGAAATCAAAGATGACTATGAGGGAATATTTGATTCTTTGGATAAGAAAGCATTAGGATTGGAAATAAATGACTGCTCTGGACTACTAGGGTAGATAAACATGGTGAAATGACAATTGGACTACAAAGAGATCTTACAGGAGGTTCATGCAGAAATTTCATAATTGAGAAAAATCAATACCAATCAGATAGACAGATGGATGGTACAACCTAATTTAAAGCTGCAAGTGATCAGATATGTCGATAAAGGTCTTGAAGACCATGTTCCAAAGATACAAAGAAAATTTTATCTATTTGAAACTAAAGATTTCCGGACACCACCCAAAAGTTTTGTTCATTTTTTAGAAAAGTGTGTTGAATGTATAGCTTCAAAAGAGGGAGAGACTTCAACTAAGAAGTGAAGTATCATTCAAAGTCTTATACTTTTAAAATGATAGACCAATGAAATGTTAATCATGCAATGGTTGAGGTTGCATTTTTGTAACTATTTTTCCTTCTTTTCCCTAAAAAATAGGAGATCACTAAGGATCAAGTAGTGATGATTTTGTATAAATAAAAGGAGAGAAGACTAACAAAAGGCTTTTTCCCTCTCTAAAAAAGGCATTGTGACGAAGACATCTAAAGAAACTCTGAATTAATAGAAAATCCGATTGAAGATTCCGAATTTTGTCAAGTCTGAGTTATGTGTTTCCCTGTCTTTTCATCGTTCTTTCATGTGTTTTATTAATGAATGTTTGACTACAATTTAGTAAAATCTCTATTGTGGAAATACATTATTCTTGTTATTTAGATCATTTACAGTTTTTCCTCTGTATTGGTTATCAACCGATATAAGACCTACAAATGTTTAGATTACAACATCATATGCTTCATTAATATATTTCTTGCTTCATAATCTCCTATTACAACGTGAGATTCCTCTTAAATTGATGCCTCACCTTGTTAGTAGTTTTATGTTTTCTTCATATCATACATGTTTCCCTTTCTTTAAGTTTTAACTCAGATACAAGAAAAGGCCTTTGATTAACTCACCTCATTAATTCGTGTTTTAAAATCGTTCTCTTTACATTGTAATTTAGAGATAACTAAGCCTAAAAAGAAATACATATCTACAACTCCCTTATCTTTCATCCTCCATGACAGTACTAGTTACGAGGAAACACAACATCGAACTCGGTATTTCAGATCAAACCAGCATTGCCCTAAATTTATTCAACACCATCTTGCAAACAAAAAAAAACCGGGCTGAGTTAGAATGTTCATGGGAAGCAATTGGGAGAGATATCGGTATTTAGGAAAACTAGGAATTCCAACAAAGACAGTTGAGAAACCAACCTTAATCTTCATCATTTAAATAATTGTCTTTACTGTCCTCTCTTCCTCTTTTATTTCAGATCCCTTGATAGTATAGTTTAGAGCCTTAAAGTATAAACTCATGAACAACACTCTCCATGGTGGTTAAGCCTCCAAATCCTATATAATGATGGATTTCCATGGAGAAGGAGGGATAAAATAGTTTAGAGATACCAAACTTATGATCACATGAGAAGTGGAGACTTTAGGATATCAAACATATGATTTGGGAGCTTTATGCAAGGGTTGGACAAGGAGGACTTAGTGAAGTTGTTGTGACTTCATCAATGGTTTGTAAGTATCTCTTTTGAGTTCTCATTAATACACATGCTTGGCCTTTTTCCTTCAATATTGTGTACATTTTCATGAGCTTGTCTTTTGGATAAATATAGCTTTAAACTAATCATAGTAGAATAGGAAGTATGCGTTGTCTTCATCGTTTATTGGATTGCAGGACTCGTTGAAGGACTTGGAGATCAAGCTCAACTTGGATTGAGCGAGGACAAACTTCGTAAAAAGGTACCCATACTTTCTTTCTCTTCTCTATTGATTATTTTATATATATTTAAAGGAAATTCAGTGTTCAAAGTTAGCACTTTTCTGTCTTGGTCATAGGGGTCTAATATCCAAGAGGGAATTCACCTGTCCGTGGGGGAATTTTCCTACAATAGAAATTGGTGACTCCACTGGGGATCAAAATAGATTTGTATTTCCTTGGTTTTTCCTTGCCATTTTCCCACCTTTTAGATTAGTTTTACTGTTTTTTTATGATCCATTACCTTTCTCCCGTCTTAATTAGCAATTTCACCAATTTTTGTGCATTCTAGGTGAGTTTTTTTACATTTTTTGGCTTTGTTTTTTAGTTTCTGGGAAGATCAACGCCCCCCTGTAGGCCATATCAGAGCACTAGTGCTCTCCTCCAGTGATTTACAGAGCATTGCAATGCTCTGTTCCCTTGAGATAGGGAGCGTTGGTCACTTTCTTAGAGGATTTTTTCCTTCTTCTGCTCAAATTGTTTCAGCCTGTTTTGTGGAAGTATTTACCCAGACTCTATATGTTAGTTTGTGAAGTTCTTTAGGTTGATATTTGGTGCTTATAACTCCCTATTTTCTTGATTGGAGATTGAAACTTTTTCAGAAATGTGAAATTTCCCTTTCTAGCTGCTTGTTTTGTCGAGACAGTTTGAGTGATTCCTCTTTCTCCTTGTCTTTTCTTGGATTCTTCTCTGCATTTTCTTGTACTCCTTGAATGCTTGTTGGTTGTAAAATATTTGATTGAGTTCTTTTTAGGACAATTTTCTACTTGTTTTCTTTCATACCTCACTGCCTTGAGTGCATGCTTTGTTTGTAGCCTTTTTGCTTTGTTTCTATTGCATCTGCATCCAACTCTTCTTTTAATTGAAAGTAGTGGAGAATTAAAGGATTTGAATTTAATTTATTTATACATTAGAATCAAACAAAGAATATAGATGCATTCTTGATTTTGGGTAGTGAAACTAGTTTGCATTTGAAGTAGAAAAATTGCATGGTTTTTTTGGGGGGGCAAGATTCATGTATTGGTGTACAATCTCTTTGACTCATTTCTTTAAGATCTTGACATTAATGAGTTTAATAAAAAAATTGTGACATTATGCATTTGGGAATGATAAAAAATTTCTCCTTCTTGTCATATAGCTTTCATCGAAGTGAAATATTTGCATTCTCATTTATTTGCATTGTTTAAAGTTGTTCAAAACATCATTTAGTCCACGACATTTTCCTCTTGAGTAAACAACAACCACTAAAATTAACGCTAAACTAAAATTTATCAGATATTTTTACAGTTTCTGGTAGAAAAACTACATTATCTTAAGGTGTAGGGCTTTGGTATAGGTGTGAAAGATAAATTTCCAAAGCTGTCAAACAAACTTAGCATCTTGTGATAGGGAGAGCAACCCCAATTTTCATATAAGCATAGCTGGGATCCCCCTCTCACACAGGGGTTACGCACGAGGTCACGTTCAGGAGAGAAATGTAGATTATCCCTCCAAGTCTTAACTATTCTTAGTAGTCAGGTCATATAGTGGGGGTTCTTTTTGAGGTCCAAATGTTTTCATTTGGTCTTGGTGCTTTGTGAATTCTGAATCCATTTGGGGTCCTCTGAAGTTCTACTGGTCCACTTGTCCTCAGTTCTCTCGAAGGATTTTGGACTTGTTATCCTGCCCATACGTTCAGACTGGACTGTCAAATGTACCCACCTAGAGGCTAACTGTGAGTTGGTGACCTTAGTAGCCATAATATTTAGGGTCTTTACACAAGGTGACTATGGAGGGGAAAGTCTTCACGGTACCTGGAATCAACGTTGGCCAAACTCACTTGGGCTCCTTGGAGGGTATAACCATGATTATGTGTGGGATATTGCACCTGGGTGTAAGTCCATTAAGCAGGTCGTCAACGTAACTTTTCCACCCGCTATATCCCAACCCCTTATTACATTGTTCCTGCGACGTTGGATTTCATCACCAACTAGTGTGTTCATTGTGAGAAGGTTTTGTTTGTTTTCTTTCTTCCTAGATTTTTAGTGTGTGTTGTTTATTTTCCCTAGCAGACTCTATGTTGGATCTTTGTTTAATGGTGTCAGTTCTCGAAACTACCAATGGAGCAACCCCTGCTCCAGGGAAACCTTTTGTTTTTCCTTCTTACAGAAATGTTGGTCCTCCTTACATTGCTACTTTGAGCCTTCTAGGTCTCACAATTGGGTTACCATTATGGTTGTTTTCCACTCTGGTAATATTGAATGCAGTAAGTGCTTCAGAAGTAAGCACCCCACTCACACATCAATCTCATGTCGACCTTTCTCCTTCTTCACCCATTAGGTCTCCTTCCCTTTCTCCTTCTTTGCCTCATAAAATATCTAAAGTGAGTACCCAGGTTGATAAGAATAAGAAGAAATAGAAAGAAAAGAAGAAGAAGAACTAGAAAGGGACCAAACCTCCAACTACATCAAATGTTGGATCCAAGAAACCAACTACGATTAATCATACTGGGAACGTTGATGAGGTCGATACGACTACAACGAAGAATCTGAAACCAAATTCCCTTGTTGTCTTTGTAAGGGTGACCACTTTCTAAGGGATTTCCCTGGTCTTCCCAAGGTCTTAGAAATGTGGTCTTCCACGTCATCGACCCCTGCTAGACATGTTGGTGACACCTCATCAACTAGTGATGTTAAGGTTAGTAAGAAGAAGACTATTGTCAAGTTTCCTTGCATGTTATGTGAAGGTGATCATTACTCTCACCTTTTTCCTCATATGGAAGAGGATTCTTCTCTTTTTGAAAAGATTCAACTTCCAACTGGTTCTCGTAATATTTCTCCCAACCCATCATTAGTTGATGGAACGTTCAATCTGGTTCCATCCCTGGTCAATCTGGTTGATCAGGTGGTCAATATGGTTTCATACTCGGTTGAACCACTACCAAACATAGCTGATCCAATTCCACCATCGGTCAACCCCACTCTTCATCTAAAGAGTGAACCCAAAGTGGTTTCTCCGGTTACATCATTGGTCAATCCCACTACTCCTCTGAAGAGTGTTAAAGTGGTTGATCCATTTCCTCCATCAACATTCGTCGACCCCATTCTCCCCTTGGAGGATAAAACCCAAGTGGTCGATATAATCCCATCATCGGTCGATCCTAATCTCCCTCTAGATAGTAAACCTGATACTTCCCACGTTTTTCTCATTGATACAAAATCTACTGTGTTGGGGGCATTCCTCCTTCTCCCGCAAAACCCCCTCCAAGTAATGAGGCCATCCTTTTTTATTGGGGTGCCCTAACTAGACCTTATCTTCCCTCTCACATTCATTTCAATATTACAATACAGTTTTGTGGTCAAGTCGTTTCTCAGACACTGATAGATGAAGGTGCGTCCATTAGTATTTTATCCTCTATTTCTTGGAAAGCTTTCAGTTATCCTCAGCTTGTACCAGTTACGCAGAATCTGTTATCTTTTAACAGAAGAACCAGACACCCTTTAGGAGTCCTTCCTTAGTTTCCCATAACTTTGGGAGTGAAAACTGTCTTTATTGATGTTATGATAGTCTAGGACTCCTTGGATTTCGATTTACTCCTTGGGAGAGATTATGTATATGCCATGAAAGATATTGTGTACACTTTTTTTTGTGTGATGTCTTTCCCTCACGTTGGAAGAATTGTAGCTATTTATCAACTCTCATGCATTGGTCCTGACTTGATTACCAACCCAATTACCTCCCTAAACGGTTCTTATATGCAGACGATATCGCCCCCGCCATAGGTCAATTATGTAGCATTATGTCCCACGCCTTCAACTACCGATGAAAATGAGCCTCTCACTGTAAGCTCATCCTTTTGTGACTTTGATCTGGTAGTTGACATGGTGATCTCTTCGATAGGGCTAGTTGAGAATGATCTCCTTACCCCTGTTGCGACCCTCAACATTTGTTCCTTCCAGAGCACTGTTCTTCTGTCCAATGAAGATCTCTTAGAAGCCATGAATCATTTTTGTCCCTTGACGTGGTTTCCTACCAGAGCATTATCCTCTTGGAAACGTTGATTAAGTAGAGGTCCCGAGCATAGTTTTTCCTCTCTGTAGAAATATCGTTAAAAAATGAAACAAAAATCTTGGGATTGAACCCGGATCCTGGAGCATAGTTTCTCTTCTCTATGGAAATCTTGTTAAAAAATTAAACATAGGTCACGAGCATAGTTTTTCCTCTCTGTAGCAAGCTCGTTAAAAAATGAAACATAACTCTAGGGATTGAACCTGGATCTTGGAGAATAGTTTCTCTTCTCTGTGGCAAGCTCGTTAAAAAATGAAACAGAGGTCATGAGCATAGTTTTTCCTCTTTGTAGAAAGATTGTTAAAAAATGAAACTTAAATCTGGGGATTCAACCTGGAGCCCTGAGCATAGTTATTTTCCTGTGTCAAGCTCGTTAAAAAATGAAACAGTCACCTCTCATACCAAGTCGAGTCTTTCATTAGGTCTTGTATTTGAACCTTTCTTTCATCCACCCTTATCCTTTTTCTCCATATAGTAGAGAAATTGGTGACAACCTCAAATTCGAGGAATGAATTGAAGCTTGTAGGGGAATGTCTCCAGCCTTTGATTATCATTCGAGAGTTAAGCCATTATATTTTCAAGCAGGGGGCAGAGTACCGACCATCCATGGGTATCCCAACCTTTGGAGATTACGTTGGGAATTTACAAGCATAGTTTAATTTTGTTTCAAGCTTGTGTGAAAATGAAACCAATTCTGAGCTTAGTCTTTGTTCTTTTTCGTGCTCGAAAAAACATGAGAATGTAACCGAGTAGAATTTTATCACTTTTTCAGACTCGTAAAGGTTATATGAAAAAGGAACCCCCTGGAGTCTCCTTTAAACTCTTTTTAGGCTCTCTAAACATGAAAAGATTGTTGAGTGATCTTGCTTCCTTTCACACTCGTTAAAAGGTTTGAAAGGGCATCTTTCAAGTGGTAGTTTATCTCTTTTTTGGCCTCGCGAGACTAAAATTACGAAAAAGGACAACCCTAGAGTCGCCTTTTAGTTCTTTTCAGTCTCTCTAAACATTAAAAACCACCGATTTTTCCTTCTTTGGACTCACTAAACTACACATTGAAGGTCCCATATGGGAATGAACCCTTACTTCTTTCAGTTTGTTAAACAAAGGAAGAGAAACTTACCGAAGGTGAGTTATATCGATCATGTGTTATCCTCCTCGAGCTCATTAAATTAAAAAGAGGTACTCATCTATCTGGGTGGGGGAAAAAATTGAAGGAAGTGGGTCAAGTTTTTTTAGAATCCTTTATGGCATATTTTGTCGCCCTTGAACATGGCACATGTTTGCGTCGTGTCTTATAGTTGGGTAATCTGCTTGTCTCTAATTCATACCAATTTCATGCATCGCCATACATTTTCATCCAGTCAAAAAGTTCTCTTATTGTCGTCACATTACATTTTGGCAATCGTCGAGTCAATGTTGCCAAGTCAATTGTCATGCCTCATCATGTTCAAGGGAAGTTTCAATTCAAACCATCCATCTGTAGTATTACCAGTTTCCATTACCCGTGTCAATCCATACTCATTTGATTCACCCTCTTACATCTCAATGTTAGTTTCGTGTAGTTGATGGGGGATACATCAAGGCCCTCCTTCGATGAGTCTTTTCTTATCAACTTCAAAACATCATCCAGGAATTAGACTTAGAAACCAGTTAGTACCTTGGTACCTTGAAGCCTCAATGGTATGCCTCCTCGCTTCCGACAGCGGGTTTACATAATTGACCTCTGATCGGATGATTCCATGAATGTTCGACTTCAGTTAATTTATTCACATTCCCTGGAATTTCCTAGGGTACCTTGGGATTCATTGACATCACTGGTGATTTCCCTCACACTTGTTAATGGTTTACCTCAATGACCAGTAATCAAGTGGTTTCTACCATGTTCGACATCAAAACATCTATTCACATGGCTACATTTGTACCACATTAGGGTTGGTAAGAAGACCCTGGGTTGAGTCTCACTCTGATATCTACTTTACCCAGGTTTTGCAAGGAGATCATTTGAGCATATTGATTTATATATTATCACATATATCCACTTTCTATTGGTTTGTGGCTATGCTTTTTCATCTCGTAGCTCCACAGTGTATTTTTTGTGGCTACGATCAGTTCATGTCATGGAGGTATGGATGCACATTGTATCTTTGGTGGCCATATCCTTAGTCAATATTTTTCATGGATCCACAGTGTAGTGTTCGACGACCATGCTTTGAGTCATATCGTATTCCGAGCATAGGTATGCCTACCTCAGAAATGGAACATATATTAATATTGTTTGATGGTTGTTTGCAGCTTCTTCCAGGTTCTCCAACTCCACACCTTTGCATTAAAGATTTGTAAAGTGTTTTGGCCATCATTATCTCTTCTGAACTCACACTTTAGGGGGCATTCTATTACACATGAAATTTTCACACTTAGGTACCTCACCCTAAGTGTTGTAAAAGTCATATAAGTGTCTCATACACCTTGACACCATGGAATAACCTATGTCACAATCCCTAGTCAATATGGAGAAGAGATATATTACATGAAGGCCAAAATATCAAGTGCACATGAATTATTATTAATATTCATGAAAAAAAAATTAATTGTGTGAGAATCCATCTCACATTTGGTTTCCTATTTTTTAGGGAAGGTGGAGGATCTCATGGATGGTTGAAATATTTCCTCCTTAAAATCCTTGAGATATATTTCCTCCCGAAAATCCTCAAGAAATATTTTCTCCCTAAATATCTTAGAGATCCATTTTTTAGTGGATCTGATGAGAGATCCTCTACATGGTGGTTAAGCCTCCAAATCCTATATAATGAAGGATTTCCATGGAGGAGGAGGGATGAAAGAGTTTAGAGATACCAAACTTATGATCTCATGAGAAGTGGAGACTTTAGGATATCAAACATATGATTTGGGAGCTTTGTGCAAGGGTTGGACGAGGAGGACTTGGAGAAGCTGTTGCAACTTCATCAATGGTTTGTAAGTATCTCTTTTGAGTTCTCATTAATACATGTGCTTGGCATGTTTCCTTCAATAATGTGTACATTTGCATGAGCTTGTATTTTGGATAAATCTAGCTTTAAACTAATCATGGAATAATATGAAGTATGATTTGTCTTCATTGTTTATTGGATTGCAGGACTCGTTGAAGGACTTGGAGATCAATATCAACTTGGACTGAGCAAGGAAAAACTTCGTAAAAAGGTACTCATACTTTCTTCCTCTTCTCTATTGACTAGTTTAGCTATGTTTAAAGGAAGGTCAATGTTCAAAGTTACCACTTTTCTGTGTTGGTCATAGGAGTCTAATATCCAAGAGGGAATTCACCTGTCCGCAGGGGAATTTTCCTACAAAGTCCTTTGAATAATGTTTCTTTTACATATCCTCTATTGTTCGAACTATTGTTACTAATTTTATTTTATTGTTATAAAATAATATAAGAAATGTTTTTCTATACATAATAGAGCTTCCACACTGCATTCTTTCTTAAATGTTTACATAGCATTCCTAACAGACTTAAATGTTAACCTAACAGGCCTCACAACCTTAAATGTTTACTTAACATGTGTTGCGCCTCTTTCGTCACCTTGGTGAGGAAATAAGAGGTGCTTGCAAGCTCAGTTGGGTCTGCTGAGCAGGACAGCTATAGAGAAAAGAGTTAGAGAAAGAAAAACAAAAATATAATTAAGGATTAAACTAATAGATGCAATAAAAACTAAAATCATAAGCATAGGGACATAGAGATAACAAGAACAAAAAGACCCATGTCACCAATGTTTGAGGCTGATCTATTGATGAAAACAAAGCAACAAGAAGAAATGGGACTATGAGTCCCTTCTTCCTCCAAGGGAAGGCTCTTGGACCCTCACTAGTTAGCTCCTCTTACAACAAAGAAAATGGAAAATGGTGATGAAAGAACTCTTT
>JZKD02S1672774.1:488837-499485 GCA_000966675.3 Picea glauca
GTAATCTCTCTTTCACATTTAATATGATATAGTAATATGATTCTTTCCTATAAAGCTTGTTGTGTTTTATTGTATGATTCCTTGATCACATACATAGGTTTGTATTGAGTTTATGATATTACTATCACTTTGGTTGGTTGCGTTCTTTTGTCGGATCATCATTGTATGAGCGTTGGAACGGAGCTAGGATGGCGATGGCGAGAGGAAGTGGCGTTTAAATGGTATGTCACCTATCCCTCTTTAGTTAGTAAATTCAATATCTAAAACTTAAGGAAAGCGTCATGTTCTGGTGTGTTTTGTTCTAGATCTAGGTGGATCTAGGGAGATCAGTTAGTGTCTTCACCTACCGATTTGTCCGATAACAGTATGTCAGGTTCATTGGTGATGAGAAAGTAAAAATACAAATATTTATAAGTGGATTTCCAACCTTTTATAAGGAAAATATCAAGTGTGATGAACCCAATACCTTGATTGAGTCCATTAGGAAGGCTAAATACCTATATGAGAAAGGCCAGGGAAGAGAATCCCTGCAGAAATCTTGGAAGGACAAGAAGAATGCAAAGTCTGATCGGAGGAGGAAAGGATTCAAACCTCCCTTCAATAGGAATGATCCTAATAGAAATAATCAAGATCGGTATGCTAAGGGGGAATCCAAGAAGGAATATTCCTTGGGAAAAAGGGGAATACCACCAATCCAATGTTGGGGATGCAAGGAATATCACATGTACAAGGATTTCCCACACAGAAAAGACAGAGTGAATACTGTGCGCAACATCCAAGAGGCTATGACAGTCGAAGATATGGGAATAATATATGTATCTTTAAGTGATCGACAAGCAGAGTACCAGTCCAATATGATTGAGGTGGAAGGTAAGATCATAAATCAACCTGTTGCTATTTTGATTGATTCAGGAGAAATTCATTGCTACATTGATCCTAAGATAGTGGATAGATTACATTTGGAGAAAAGTAAACTTGGAAAATCAAGTTTGGTTCAGTTATCCACTAGAACCAAAAAAAGAATCCATGATATGGTCAGGAGTTGTTCCATAAGTATTAATGGCGGGAATACTAGTATGGATCTAAATATCATATCATTGGGGCCTTATGATATTCTAATTGGAATGGATTGGTTGGACAAGCATCATGTTGTCCTAGATTGTCATAACAAGACATTTACATGTCTTGATGGAAATGGAAAATGGAGCACTGTGAAAGGACTTCCAATACCCATCTCTATAAGGGAGATTTCATCCTTACAGCTGAAAAGATTTTTTAGGAAAGGATGTCAACTGTATGCAACTCATGTGGAAGAGCCATATAATACAAAGGGGCAAATACTTGAAGATTTCTCGGTGCTACAGGAATTTGAAGATGTATTCCAAGAAATACCAGGATTGCCACCAAGGAGGGAGATATATTTATCAATTGATTTAGTGTTAGGAGTTTCCCCAGTGTCAAAAACACCTTACAGAATGAGCACACCAGAGTTAAAATAATTACAAATGAAGTTGGAGGAATTGTTGAAGAAAGGGTACATGTGTCCAAGTGTTTCACCTTAGGGAGCACCAGTACTTTTTGTCAAAAATAAATATGGAACCTTGAGGCTATGTATTGACTTCCGATAGCTGAACAAGTACAGTATAAAGAACAAGTATCCTCTACCCTGAATTGATGACCTCTTTGATCAGCTAAGAGGAGCAAAGATATTTTCAAAAATTGACCTAAGGGTGGGATACCATAAGGTAAGAATCAAGGAAGAAGACATTCATACGACAACCTTTAGGACCAGGTATGGGCATTATGAATTTTTAGTGGTGCCATTTGCACTGACCATTGCACCAATTGTCTTCATGTTCTTAATGAATGGCATATTCAGAAATTATTTTGATAGGTTTTTCATAGTATTCTTGGATGACATAATTATCTATTCTAAGTTTGAAGAGGAGAACGAACATCACTTAAGACTGGTATTTCAAGTACTGAGAGAAAATCAGTTGTATTCCAAGTTGAGTAAGTGTTTTTTCTATCAAAAGAAGATCCATTACTTGGGACACAGTATTTCAGAGCAGGGCATAGCACTAGATCCAGGTAAGATCGAAGCCATTAGGGGATGGCCAACACCCAAAAATGTGTCAGACGTCATATCTTTTATGGGATTAGTTGGCCACTACAGAAGGTTTATAGTGGGGTTCTCTAAGATTTCTCATCCCATCACGTTTTTGCAAAAGAAGGGAACTAAATTTGAATGGACACTCAAGTGTGAAAATAATTTTAATTTGTTGAAGGAATTACTTAATAGTGCACCTGTGTTAAATATTGTTGACCCAAATGAAAGTTTTGTTGTATGTACATACACATGTAAGGAAGGACTAGGGGGAGTCCTCATGCAAAATGGACATGTCATTGGATATGAGTCTAGAAAGCTTAAGGAACATGAGAGGAACTATGCCACCCACGACTTGGAACTTTTTTCCATTGTCCACGCCTTGATGATGTGGAGGCATTATCTCATGGGAAATAAATTTGAATTAAGGACAGACCACATTAGCCTAAAGTATATTTTTTAACAGACGACCTTGAATGCCAGACAAACAAGATGGATGGAATTTTTAAGTGAATATGACTTCAATATCAAGCATATCAAAGGAAAGGAGAATAAAGTTGTCGATGCACTTAGTAGAAGAGTGCATCTCATGCATGCTACTACTGTCAGTATGCATCAATCAGACTTGAAGAGTAGTATTTTAGATGGTCTTGTTACAGATCAACATTACCTACAGGTAAAGGAAAACTTACAGCAAGGAAATCTATGTTCCTAGGTTCGGAGAACTGACGAAATTGGTATTGAAGGAAATGCATGATGTTCCTTATGTTGGACATCTCGGTTACCAGAAAACAATTACAGCAGTAAGAAGCCAGCTATTTTGGCCATGAATGAAGAAGGATGTTGTTGATTACATCACTCGATGTATGGAATGTCAGAAGGTGAAGGCTAAGCATAGGCACCCAACGAGTTTGTTGCAACCATTGCCAGTCCCAGAGAAGAAATGGGAAGTGATCACCATGGATTTCATCACAGGATTACCCAAAACGAATAAGAAACATGATTCAATCATGGTGGTGGTTGACAAATTAACAAAGGTTGCTTATTTTGTTCCTATGAAGATAACGCATACAACGACTAATATTGCAGAAATTTTCATGAAGGAAATTGCTAGGTTGCATGGGATACCTAGGACAATCGTCTCGGACAGAGATACAAAGTTTACCTCCAATTTTTGGAGGGAATTGTTTAAATAATTTGGCACAAATATAAACTTTATCACCACGTATTATCCTCGGACATATGGGCAAACAGAGAGGGTCAAATGAATAATTGAAGACATGCTAAGAATGTATGCGATGGATAAGCCATCTAAGTGGAAAGATTACTTACACTTGGTTGAGTTTGCATATAATAATGGGTATCAAGCTTCATCAAGAATGAGCCCATTTGAAGCCTTGTATGGTAGGAAATGAAATACTCCAGTGAGATGGGACAACCCAGCAGATAGAGTGGTACTTGGGTCAGATTTTCTCAAGGATATGGAAGACCAGGTGGTTAAGATCAAGCAAAATTTAAAGGCAGCTCGGGATAGACCCGACAAGAATAGGACAATTAGAGAATTTAAACTAAGGGAGCATGTACTTTTGAAAGTGAAGCCCAAGAAAAGATCTTTGAAATTGGGTAGTTGTACAAAGATGGGAGCCAGATTCGGTGGTCCATTTGAAATATTGGACAGAATAGGGTCAGTTGCATACATGCTTGCATTGCTTGCTTCCATGGATGTGCATAATGTATTTCATGTATCTTTACTAAAAAAATATGGACATAACGCTAACCATGTTATTGATTGGCATCTGATTCAGGTAGAGATGGAGGGAGACTTTCAAATTCAGCCAGTACGGGTATTGGACAGAAAGGTCAAAATGCTTCGGAATCGAGTTATAGAGTTGGTAAATGTTTAGTGGACCTACTATGGTCCTAAAGATGCTACCTGGGAGCATGAAGATTCCATGCGGGCAGAGTACCCGTAGCATTTTGAATAAATTTTAGATTTTTATCTCTATTTTGTATATGCACTGAGGACAGCGCCAAGATAAGGGGGAGGGGATGTAACACCTCGGGTTTCAAACCCCCATTTTAAATAATGTATTGTTACAATGTTGAGAGGCCTGAGTGCCCAAACAATTATTAAAGGGACAGTATGCCCAAGAAATGTAATTGTTTTTATCATTATTAATAATAAACACAACGTTGGCTTCTAGACGAACAAGGACTATAGTTATAGGGGGCTTGAGGGGATAAATGTTTATTCATATGTTAATTACCCTTTTTCCTTAAGGGAGGGGATTGGTTACGTGAGATTCTTGGGGAAGGCTAGGAGGTTCTTGATTCCCCATGAAGTTACTTAAACCCACCTTTGGTCTGATGGGCGGGTTCGACTGATGGCTTGTTCACTAATTTCCTATAAGTTCATCCATTTTTCCCTCACACCCTTTCATGCACTCACTTACCCATGCATCGATCCATCCTCCTTATGTCTTGGCTTGGTAAAGGGAAAGGAACTATCGAATATTAGCCACGGGATAGTTGGTTGTAATGGTCGTTGGTGCAATCCAACCATGACTTGCGGCCTACGTGTCTGAGATGCGTTGGCCTGTGCCCTGGATTTCGCACAACTCCGAGTCCTGAGAGTTCCAGCATTGAGATTCTGGACTAGCTGTGCTAGAGGCCCTGAATAAAGGAGAAGGCCTGCCTGAGGGACTACGTGGAAGAGAAGGGTGGTTGTCCATTCTCTCGGGTGGTATAGTCTGGGTAGAAGAGAGATGGGTACTTGGATTGTTGTGGGTGATGGAAAACCTGTGAGTTATTGAGAAATGACTGGTTTGAGAACCCAAGCACACTCTAGAACCGTCCGTTTGGCTCAGGGGTGACACTGTCATTGAGATTTGGAGTAGTGGTGTCTAAAGGTTGGGTGGAATGTCCTTGATCTATAGCCAGTTGGTGTCACCTTTTTATAAAGATAAATTCTCTCTGTTGCGATATTATTATCTGTGTATGAATGTATTTCGCTATGTATTTTAATTATCGTTTAACTAAATATTAGATTATGCATGCTTGTTGGATATTGATGTGCATGTCATTAAATCTTTTATCTTATGCGTCTTTAATAAATAAAGAAGGTATCGGTAAGAGTACAAAGTCCAATGGTGGGCTTGAAGGTAGCATACCCTGGCCTGTGGGTGGATGGGGATGTTACAGGTTCCCCATTGATGGGTGGGTTTCGGTGTCATGTTTATCTTCCTTTGCTACTTGCAGTTTGCAGGTAAGAAATTTCACTGTTGGGGATGCCTGAGTCGAAATACTCTTGCATAACATCTTTGTATGTGAGGATAAAATACAATTTCCTTTTCCTATACATCACTCTAGCTATGATGGAGGTAGGTTTTGTGTCGAACATTGGTGATCAAAAACAAGACAAAGACAACATTACAGTCATGCTTCTCTGGTCGTAGTAATCACATACAAAGATGGACTGCAAGAGGATTTTGAACGCTCCCAGTAATGAAAAATACCAACCATGAAAACTGCACCTTTCTCAGTTTCTTTCACATTGGGGGGCCTTTGGATGGTCCTCACATCATTAAATGTTTACCTAACAAGCCTCACAACCTGAAATGTTTGCTTAAAAAATGTGTTACAATACATTTTCCTCCAATTTTTTTTATACAATCTTGTGTGCAGTGAATTTGGCCAATATTGTTCTTTACCGACATTCCTAGTCAGTTGGTTGGTGCTTTCTCCTTGGTTAATTGGATGATTCTTGTTGTTGTTTGATTCAAATTTGCAAGGTTGAGGTATTGCAGCTGTAGTTGGGACTTTTGGTGCTTCTTCACTGGTTTGTTATTTGTTGTCTTCTCTTGTTTTCTTCAACTTTGCAAGGTTTGGGTCCTGCATCTGTAGTTGGACCCGTCGTTACATTTTGCAAGACAAGGGCTGTGATTTTGTCCTTATCCATTCACCGGTGGGTCTCGGTTTTGTGGTTGCATTCTTGCATTGCTTGACAAGCATGTTGCATTACATTTTCATCCTTTATTTTTTCTTTTGTAATGTTGTCTACAATGAATATGAGTGGTATTGTTCTTTGGCAGCATTACTGGTTCACTGGTTGTTGCTTGCTCGTTGTTAGTTGATTGGTTTCTTGTTTTCCTATTGATATTGCTTTTGTTGTTTTCATTCCCCATTGACAGGTGGGTTTCGTTGCTAGATTTATGTTCATGTTCGTTCTTTGTTGTTTTCTATTTCCAGTTTGCAAGTGAAAAATTTAAATGTTGGAGATGCTTAAGTCAGAATCCTCTTCCAGAACATGTTTATATGCAAAGAGAAAATTTGATTTCCTTTTTTATATGTCAATGGGTGTTATGGAGGTGTTCCAATTGCAAATACAGAATGCCAACCATGCAAAACTGCAGCTTCCTTAAATGTATGCACAGTGGGAGGCCTTTGCATAGTCCTTACAGTCTTACATGTTTACCTGCCAGGCCTCACAGCATGAAATGCTTTCTTAACATGTGTGTTACAATATATTCCTCCTATTTTTTTATACAATCTTGTCTGTAGTAAATTTGGACAATATTGTTCTTCACCGTCATTCCTGGTTAACTAGTTGATGATTTCTCATTGGTTCGTTGGATGTTGCTTATTGTTGTTTGATTCAACTTTGCAGAGTTGAGGTCCTGCAGTTTCAATTAAGCCTCTTCGTACCGGTTTCTTCACAAACACATATCCACTTGGAAAACACAAATTGGAACATGGTTTTACAATTGGGCCACCAAAAAATACTATTAAGATAAAATAATATGCAAAATTTTGCAGTAGATATAAACAACATCTATTTTGACTTGAAGTGGAATTTGTTGAGCTCCAACTATATTTCATAGCTGAGAATGTATTTCCCATAGTTAATGTGTTTCCATGGATTCATAGTTATGAGACTAAGTGTTTTTGTGTGAGGGATAAAGTTCTTGTCTCCCTTTCTTTTTCCTCTTCTAAACTTGCATGTTTTCCCCTTTTGTTCTTCCCCTCTATTATGCATTTTTGGTTCTATACTTGGTAACGTTTCTGTGCTCGTGGGTTCCTAGGGTGGAGAACTAAATAATTTTCATCTCCATCTTTATCTTCACATCACGAGTCCGACCGACCGCCGTTCATTTGCATACTTAGCCAATTTTATGAACTCGGGTTCGCGGATAGGCGCTATCGAACTCTGGTGCCCCGTATTCGGGGTATACATATTGCACCCAAAACTTCGGTTCTCTACAATTCGACCCTGAAATCCTCGAACTCACAATCCTGACTCTACTTACGATGACTATGTCTATCCGACCCATCTTTCCATACTTAGTCGAGTCTTAAAAGTTTCGCGGGTTCACGCACTCCTGGGTTCAGAAAATTTTAAAAGCATTTTTCGCTCCCCTCCATCCTAGCCACCTTCCGCCCTTCCCAATGAACATTAATTATGATTTTACTAGTGAAAAACCACCAGATAGTTTCAAAAATATTGGCTTTAATAAGAGGAAAGCTCGAGGACATATCCCATTAAAACGCATTAACTGGCGAATATTATAGGATCTGATAAAAAAATTTGCGTCCATCTTGAATTGGAAAAAAGTGTTGGTTATTTTAGTTTTTTTAATGCATCATCATAGTAACACTGAAATATTGTACTACCACACTTCCATCCACAAACATGTCATCCACAGAGGTCTTGATGTCATGTCCCTCTTTAATATTGTGCATATATTACAGGTTGTCATATTTGAGAATCTGCTTGCATATGGGAATGTTAACTCGTGTTATTAGTGACTATTCAACACACATATTCAAAAATATTGGCATTAATAAGAGAAAATATCGAGGGAATCTGCCATTAAAACAAATTAAACCAAGATTTACGTAAGATTATACTATCATCCTCTAGTGTTCATTTTAAATACTTATTCCCATTTCTCTCTATCATCGAAGACTTGGGATTTGAGGTGCCTTCATTGTAATGTTCTTGGTCATGGAAATGTGATACAAATTAGAGATTCCATTAAGGCCCAATCTATGTGGGAATGGTTTTATGTGGTGTCATCTTTGAATGAAAAAAAACTCTGTTAGCCAACATAAAATCAAAAAAAAAAAAACAATCAAGTATCTTGTGATTGGTGTTTTCCCTATATTCAATGCTTTGGTTAGTTGAAAGGCCTTCCTGAATATTTGTGTGTTGAACTTATTTGTTTTGTTACTGGGAATTGGAAGGGACTTTCAGGTCACCTGCTAAATGCTCCTTCGATGAAGTATATAGATTCTTCCAACAACAAAAATTTGGCAAGTGTATCAAATTTTGCAGACCACACAAGAATTTATCTTTCGTCAAAGGAGTTGCACATATTGTGGCTTGCAAAATGGTCCAGAATATTTGGAAATGATGCCAAATATTACTCCATTCATGAATATACTCAGAAGGAAATTATAATTTGGATCGTCGCGAATGTGAGAAACTGTATGGGTGGTTGAATCAACATCCTAAAGTTACAGAAGTTTATATTTCAAAGTTTGTTGAGCGACTTCTGGGTGTGGTAAATAACTTGAAAGAAAGTCAGATTCTTTATCAAAGTTTGTTCATCATCCTCTAGATGTAGTAATAGACTCGACATACAATCAACTTTCTATCACTCCTACACATGTTTTTCACTATTCCTATGCATATGATTGCATCTAGGTCGATGATCTTGCCCCTCTTTGCACCAATATTGTCCTCCTACTTGAAGGTGGGTATATAACCAGGGAACGACGCTCTCAAAAGTTTCTAATTCTTACATCGACATGTAACTGGGAAAATTTAGTGGGAAGGAATTCTGGATTATGGACTTTGCAACGCTTTCTGAAGATTAATTTGTACTACCACCTTCTGCAAGAAGTTTGGCGTGTTCAGGTAATGATTTGTTTTCTAAAAATCACCTTTTACTACCACCTTCATGTAATCATTTTGTTTCATTCTTTAGAAGATACCTTGATGTAGTAGTGTATTCCAGAGATGTTTCCAGCCAATATCAATCTTCTTGTTGTTTCCCTTGCTTTGAATAAGGAGAATGCATTTCTTCTGTTGCAGTGGATCCGATATTTGAAAAAAGAAGAAGAAGGAATTGCTCGATGCTTGAAGTAAGTGCCTTCCTTGTCATAGAGTTATTCCATCACCATCTTTTGTTTGCACATCTGTTTTTATTGCTACCTTCTTTCTTTGTCCTAGTGGTGGATCCTTCTATCCCAACCAACATGATGGAAATAAACTAGCTCTAGCTCTAGGAAATTTGATCACTTCCAGGAATCTGAGTTGATTATATATTAATTTTGGTTAACTTAAAAAGGTTTATGTGTGCAACCTAATGTTAGACATACAAAATACAATTTCTTATTTCTTAAAATATAGAACAATGTGTTTTTTTAATACACGGTTGTTCGAAAAGTTTCAAGCGTTGTTTGGGATTCACGTCCTTCAAGGATGTGAATTAATCACACAATTATTATTGCTTGTGCCAATGTAATCGAGCCGTCATCCACTATGGAAATTTCATTAACACTGCAATGTCAAATAATATATTTCTGATATGTACCTAATGTGAAGGTCATTATCGTATAGGACACCCAACGTCCAAATATTTATGGACTCAGAGAAACATTGTAGTTGTCGTGACAAAGCAACACTAAATTCGATGTTCTTTACAGGTCTGACAATCCTGCAGTCTAAGTGCTTTGACAATGAAAACCCTTCTTGTTCACCGCATTGTCATACTGTAGTCAATGGTACTATTCTCATTGCCACTGCCACTGTCGATGTCCGAAGATGAAGCTATCTGGAGCCTGGATTAACCACCAGTGTGGATGCGAAGGTGAAGCTACCTAGATCCTGAGATCATGACTTATTACACTTCACATTAGTATCAGTAGTGATCGAAAGTTGATTGTATGTTGAGTCTCTTACTACATACATAGGTCGCTCAACAATCTTTGACATAGAAACTGGTTGTCTGTCAAGTCTGTTACAAATTTGGCATAAAATGTTCTGTAATTTTATAATGTTGATGCAAACACGCATATAGTTTCTCACGTTCATGAGGATCCAATTTTGTAATTTTCCTCTAAGTACATTTGGGCATGGAGTAATATTTGGCGTCACTTCTGAATATTCCAAACCATTTTGTGGGCCGCGATGTCTACCACCCCTATGACGAAAGATATATTCTGATGTGATCTATAACATTTAATACACTTGCCAGATCTTTGTTCCTAGAAGAAGATATGTACTTCAATGGAGGAGCATTTTGCAGGTGACTTGGACGTCCCTTCCAATTTACAACAATAAAACAAAGAAATTCAACATACAAATCTTCAGGAATTCCTTTCAACCAAACAAATGATCAAATATAGGTAGAATAGCAGTCACAACATGTTAAGGTCCTAACCCGCACATAGGTAGATCAATGTATTCGGATGTAATAAAGGTCAATATTAATAAGACCTTTCAATAAAATAGAATAAGGCGGATGTAAGAAGACC
>JZKD02S1672774.1:504155-556951 GCA_000966675.3 Picea glauca
ATATATATATATATATATATATATATATATATATATATATATATATATTTCCTTTCTATTTCTTATGGGTTTCAACAAAATTTGTGAACCGAAAAATATCTTGCAAATTGGAAGATTCTTTACGTTTGGACCAGAAATAATCTATTAATATATATTAATATGAATACTATTGGAATAAATATAAACACTCTCTTTAAATTTTCCTTGTTTTATTCCCCTCTATTATCCCTTTGTGGTTCTATATTTAGTCTCATTTCTATGATCACTGCTTCCCGGATTTGCGGATTGGCAGATGCTCATATTTATTTATATCTTCACACCATGAGCCTGACTGACCACAGTCCCTTTCAATACTTATCCAATTATCTGACCATTGGGTCCTGGGTTTTCGGTATCGAACACTTATGTCCCATGTTCCTTCATATACATCTTGCACCCAAAAAAATTCAATGATCTACAATTTATGCTTTTACTAGTGATAACTCACCAAGGGTTCGAAAATATTGGCATTAATACATGAACCGTACATGTTGTTTTGTGAGATACCTAGCAATTTTTCCCTTTTCTTCTTCCCTTCTATTATCGCTTTCTGATTATATATTTAGTCTCCTTTCTATGATTGTGGGTTCCTAGGTTGGCGGGATGACAAATCTTCATCTCCATCTATATCCTCAAATGACGATTCTGACCGACCGTTGTTCCTTTTCATACTTATCCAATTTTATGGTTGCGATTGCCGGAGCTGGCGCTTTCGAACTCTGATGCTTCTTGTTCCGTGATATACATATTGCACTCAAAAATTTTGTGATCTACAATTCCATCATGAAATCCTTGAAATCGCAAGCTTCACTCTACCAAGGTTCACAAAAGTTTCAAATCATTTTTCATTGCCTTCCATCCCCACTAGCTTAACGCCCTTCCCCATGCACATTAATTATGGTCTTACTAGTGAAAACTAAACACACTGGTACGAAACAATTGGCATTAACAAGCAAAAAAACCTCAAGGACATCTCCCATTTACACGCATTAAACTGCCATTTACAGTACTCGGAACGACCGTTGTTCCTTTCTATACTTAGACAAATTTTTCCACATGTTATGTGATATACATCTTGCACCCCAAAAATTCCCTAATCTACAATTCCACCCCAGGCTCTTCCAACTCGCAAGCTTCACTTTACTCGAATTCATAAAAAGTTTCAAACCATTTATGGTTCTCTTCCATCCCCACCACAATCACGCCCTTCCCAATTGTTACACATTATTTTCGTCATCCCTATGACCGTTAATGATGTAAACCTATCTATTGTCTTCAGAGGGATTAGTGGCTTGAATTCCTAAGGAAAGAAGGGAGAAGAGCTTTTCCTGAGAGAAGAAGTTGTTTTTTTCCTTTGTAAAAACCCTATTAAGGAGGATCGTCGCACCCTGTCCAGTTATAGGGGTGCGACAATCCCAGATCGTCGCATGTTGTACTAAACTTGGCTCGCGACGTCATCACACTCTGCTTAATTATAAGGGTGCAACGATTTCCGTATGTGGGAAAAAACAAGCATCTTCTCGATGCTTCTAGAAGGAGAAGCTTCTCTGGTGAGGTGGCCTCCGATTGGTTTGTATATTACTCACTTTTCCTATTTAGTGGGATCATCCTAACCTCCTCACTTTATCCTCTTCATCTTATAAAAGGAGAGGAACTCTCATGGAGAAAGTTAGCTTGACCTTGGTTAGATTGGAAATTTGTCTTGAGATTGTTAGCTTGTTTAGAGTGGCTTTGAGATTTTCTTTTCCAAGATAGATTGTGAGGGACTTTCAGATCTATAGTCTCATAATTGTTAGAGTAGAAGTGTGTGGTAAAGGAGGGACAGTTGGAAGGGACCTTATGACATCAAGGCTTTGGTTGTAATCTCTCTTTCTATTATTTAATATAGATGCACTTTTCTTTCCTATATGAATCTTATTTGTGCATATTGTATGATTCCTTGATCACATACATAGTTCATATCAAATAGGCTTTGTTATTCTTGTCTTCGTTGGCTTGTGTTATTTTGCAGATATTTCTCCATAAGCCTCGTGACGGAGCTTGGATTGCATTGGCGAAGTCAGATCTTTGATATTTAAAAGGTATGTTCTAGATCCATTTCTCATTTTATAATTGAAATCTAACGAAAGAGTAGTGTATTGTCTTGTTCTGTTCTAGTTTTGTAGTGAAGCTAGGGAGATCAGTTTGTGTCCGCACTTACCAATTTGTATGATAACAAAATTGGTGACTCCGTTACTTCAAAATAAAAAGGTTTTGTTTGCTTTCTTGCTTACTATATTTTTAGCATGTTTTGTTTGTTTTCCCTAGTAGACTCTAGGTTGGATTTGTTTTTAATGGCATCAGTTCTCGAAATGACCAATGAAGGAACCCCTTTTCCAAGGGAACCTTTTGTTTTTCCTTCTTACATAAACATTGGTCCTCCTCACATTGCTACTTTGAGCCTTCCAGGTCTCACAATTGGATTACCAGTATGGTTGTTTTCCACTCACGTAATATTGAATGCAGTTAGTGCTTTGGTTGTAAGCACTTCCCCCCAAGAACATCAACCTCATGTTGATCCTTCACCTTCTTCACTAGTAAAATATTCTTCTCCTTATTCACTTGCAAGGTCTTCTTCTGTTTCATCTTCTTTGCTCAGTGAAATCTCTGAAGCTAGTAACTTAGTGGATAAGAAGAAGAAGAAAAGGAATATTAAGAAGAAGAAAAATAAGAAAGGTTCCAAACTTCCAACCATTATTGGACATGTTGGAAAAAAACCAGTTACTGATAATCATGTTGGGAGTGTTGATGGTGCCAAGATCACCCAAACAAACTGTAAGACAAAGTACCCTTGTAGGCTTTGTAAGGGTATCCATATTCTTAAGGATTTCCTTGGTCTATCGAAGATTATAGAAGCATGGTCTACAAGCGCTTCCCAACCCATGTCGTCATCCTGTGAACAACATGTTGATGACCTCCTGTCAACTAGTTAGGATATCGTTGGGAAGAAGAAAAGTAGAGTCAAGTTCCCATGTATGTTATGCGGAGGGAGTCATCAGACTCACCTTTTCCCTCGTATGGACGAAGCCTCTAAATTACTTGAAGACATGATTATTTATCAACCTCAACTTCCAACTGCTTATCGGAAGCTTACTCTTGACCCACCTATAGTTGATGGAATGATCAATCTGGTCCCTTCGTCGGTCAGTCATGTTGATCATGTGGTCAATCTAGTCACACACTTAGTTGAACCAGTTGAAAAAGTGGTCGATCTGATTCTTCGGTCGAACCCACTCTCCTGTTAGAGAGTGAAACCCAATTGGTTGATCCGTTTCCACCCATTGACCCCATTCTCCCCTTGGCGAATGTAACTCAAGTGATAGATCTGATCTCGTCGTCGGTCGATCCTACTCTCCCACTAGAGAGTAAATCCGATGCTTCCCACATTTTTGTCATTGATACAGAATCTACCGTGCTCGGGGGTATTCCTCCTTCTCCTATGGAACCCCCTCCAAGTAATGAGTCCATCCTTTTTTATTGGGGTGCACTAACTGGACCTCATCTTCCCTCTCACATTCCTTTCAAGATTATAGTAAAAGTTTGTGGGTGGGATGTTCCTCATACGATGATAGATGAAGGTTCATCTGTTAGTACTTTGTCCTCTATTCCTTGGAAATCTTTGGGTTATTCTCAACTTGTGTCAATTACATAGAATCTGTTCCCTTTTAACAGAAGAACAAGTCACCCTCTAGGAGTCCTTCCTCAGTTTCCCATAACTTTGGGAGGGAAAACTATATTTATTGATGTCATGGTAGTCCAAGACCCCTTGGATTTTGATATACTCCTTGGGAGAGATTATTTCTATGCCATGAAAGCTATTGTGTCCACTCTTTTTCGTGTGATATATTTCCCTCACGATGGAAGAATTGTGACTATTGATCAATTTTCATTCATTGGACCTGACTTGACCATCAACTCGATGACCTCCCTAAATGGTTCTTATATGCAGACGAGATCGCCCCCGCCACAGGTCAATTATGTGGCATTGTCTCCCATGCCTTCATATTCCGATGAATACGGGCCTCTCACTATAATCTCAGTCTCTTATGGCTTGGATCTAGTAGTTGACATGGTGATCTCTTTGGAAGCACTATTCGATATTGACCTCCTCACCCCTGTGGTGACCCTCGACATGTGTTCCTTAAAAAGTGTGTTTCTTCCATCCAATGAAGATATCTTGGAATCCATGACTAAGTTTTGTACCTTGACATGGTGTCCTTTTGGAGCATTGTCCTCTTGGAAGCCATGATCAAGAAGAGAGCCTTGAGCATGGTTTTCTGATTTCAAACTCACTAAAATATAAAACTAGCTGTGAGGATAGTTTTGCGTCTCTGTGGAAACCTCGTTAAAAAATGAAACAAAGGTCACGAGCATAGTTCCTATGTCAAGATCATTAAAAAATGAAACAGAGGTCTGGGGATTGAACCTAAATTCTCGAGCATAGTTCTTCTCCTATGTCAAGCTCATTAAAAAATGAAATATTTTTCCGCCTCTTTGTTTGAGTCAAGTCCTTTGTCTAGTATTTGAAGCTTCATTTCATTCACCTTTGCAGTTGGATGAAATGAATCTTGGGGGAAATTTTCTTTCAACCTCTATACTTCATGCTGAAGTTAAAGCCGCTAGTTTCTTAAGCTGGGGGCTAAGTACCAACCATCCCTATGTTATGCGTTGGGAAATCCAATAATAGTTTTCTATGGTTCAATATTGTGTAAAAATGAAACCACCTACCTCAAGCATAGATTCCTCTGGTTCAATCTTGTGTAAAAAATGAAACCAAGTCCAAGCATAGTTTTGGCTAGTTTTAAGCTTGTGTAAAAATAAATCTATCCCAACCATAATTTTGTTTTGTTTTAATCTTGAATAAAAATGAAAACAATCCCGAGGTTAGTCTTTGCTCTTTATCATGCTCGTAAATACCTGAGAATGTAAATGAGTATACTTTTATAACTTTTTCAAACTCGTAAAGATTAAACAAAAAAGGAACCACATGGAGTTCCCTTTAAGCTCTTTTCAGACTCTCTAAACATGAAAAGATGGTTGAGCAATCTTGTTCTTTTCACGCTCGTTAAAGTATTAGAAAGTACGTATGTTGAGCGGTAGTTTATCTCTTTTTAGGTCTCATCAGACTACTTTACGAAAAATGACATTTTGGAGTTTCCTTTAAGTGTTTTCCATACTCTCTAAATATGAAAAACCCCTAAGTTTTCTTTCCTTGGACTCGTAAAAAAACATCGAAAGACCCATATGGGACCGAATTACTCCCTCCTAGGGTTCGTTAAACATACTTCAAAGGACTCATATGAAGGATGATATTACAGTTCAAGCATATGTTATCCTCCTCAAGCTCGTGTAAAAATAAAGAGGTACTCGTCAGAAATGGTGGGGGGGGAATTGGGAAATAAATGTATCTAAACTTGTATTCTATGGAAGAGTTGTTTTTGAACATGGAACCCTTTTATTTTCTTTGTTCCTAGGTTGGAAAATTCGCTTGTCTCTTTGTAATGTCCCCATTTTGGGACATTATAACATTACAACATTTCAGAGTGTTATGCCTACTCGAGTATCCAGATAGGGGTGACAGAGAGCTCAGGGGATATTGGGGGGTTTATTTGGGCCCGACTTGTATCATTCATCATCAGGATCCATTCCGAATAGTTGGGCTTTGGTTCTGTTGCATTCTGACGATTTCCATAATTTTGAGTTATTATGGGTCATATCTTAATTAAATTCACTAAGAAGGTCATAATGGGCATATTACTTGGAGAAACCTCTTAGTGTAATAGCTCATCAAAATCGAGAGGAAAATCATTACAGGATAAAATGATGAGAAGTGACTTTCAGTGGCCGTAGAATCCATCAGGATGGATAAATCACTTTTTACAGGCAAAATGGTTAATTAATTAATTAATTAATTAAGTGATATAATCAAGGAATAATAAAATAAAGTAAAAGTCACTTGGAGAGAAAAGGTCAACAATGAATTAGGGTTTTGGGAAGCTATAAAGGAAGGGTAATGCAACCTAATTCAGTATCCATTGTTATGATTTGATGTTGAGAGTTCCCAGAGGAGGAGGATAGCCGACCTTACTGTTTTGTGGATTTCTAGAAGAAACCACCACCATTGATCGGTTTCGGTGTTGAGAGACACACCCTATACCATAAGAGATACCATCCAGGTATTTCACCATACGTTTCAAGAGTACCCATTGCAGAGTGCGCAGCTCAGCCAGTGAGGGCGCAAGTCAGTTTGAGGGTTTGGAGAACTGCATGAGATCTGTATCCAGATTACAGTTTCCTTCCAACCCATTTGAGATCCAACCAGGGCACTTCTATTGAGCCATCTATCATTAGATTCTGATGGTGGAATATTCCATATCGACTCATTCATCCATTTAGGGCACAACTCTTCTGGAAAAACATTTGGTGTTGCATGCAAAGTTTCAAAGAAGATCCGGACAAATCCTTCCGACCCATTTCTTTATTTGGCGAGATGATCGTTTTGAGCCATATAGCAGCAGATTTCGTTGGTGGAATCCTTTTGGGCACATCCAGTGCTCCAGGAGGTGTGAAAACCCCCCATGGGTCCGGATCCAGTACCTTAGAGACCAGATTCGAGATCCGACACTCACCCATTTCATTCTAGAGGCCAGGGCGCTTCTTTTGGAGCAATTTCTAGTGTATTTCAATGGTATGAACTTCAAGACGGGTTTCCCAGCCAGTAGCGGTTACCGTACTTCACCGGAATCACATATTTTCGTCGATCTATCCGTGCATGCATCAGATTGCTATCTTCTTCTGATCACGGGTATTTTTATGTTATTTGATTGTATTCCAATACTGATCCATGAGATCTTGCTGACGTTTATATTGTATATTTCCAATAGGCTATTGTATTTCCATGCTCAAATCGTATTATACATGATATTGGGAATTGATGTTCTTTACTTCTGCATGCATCCTTTTTATGTTGTTTAAACCATAAATATGCAACATGCACATGCAATAACCATCAAGATCTCAAACATACAACTGAAACGCATCCAAAAACCCCTAGTGTATCAAATATGCAAGACCGAGTAATAGATTAGTAGAAAATATATCGATCAACGGGATCGAGGATATTTCACTCTTGATCATACTCCTTTATAAGATTACAAATCGGTCTGTGATCCCTGTTGTTGATTCAGTGTTTCCAAGACAGTTGTCATGTTGTCAATATGTTCAAAGAGAAGTTCAACCCGGAAAGCCTTCTATTGTGTTGACCATTTCTGCAGTCCTTAATCCTTCTATTGTGTCGGACATCCCTGAGTTAGTCCTGAATCACTTGTTACTCTAATCTACCTCAAATATTTTTACCCATTTCGTGTCATTGATGGGGGATACATTAAGGCCCCTCTATGATGAGTCTTTTCATGTTGACTCCAACTCATTATCTAGGAATTAGACTTAGAAACTAATTAGTACCTTGGAACTTGCATGCCTCAATGGCAGGTTTCCTCGCTTTCGGCAGTGGGTTTTCATTATTGACCCCTGATTGGGAGATTTCTCTTAGTGTTCGACTTCAAATCACAAATTCACATTCGTTGGATTGTACTAAAGTACCTTGGGATTCATTTATATTAATGGTGTTTTCCCTCACACTTGTTAACGATATTCATTAATGATCGGTAATCAAGTGGTTTCTACCATGTTCGACTTCAGCACATGTATTCGCATGGTTAGATTTATACTATAGAGTGATGGAGATGAAGACGCTGAATCTTTTATGACAGATTTAGGTTGCCTTGGAGAGTATTTATATTTTACTATTGCATATATCCAGATTGAATGTATCATGGCTATGTTCAAATTTTAGTCTTTAACACATAGATCCACAGTGTATTTTTGGTGGTTATGTTCAAATTTGAGTCATAATGGCATGGATTCACAATGTATATTTGGTGGCCATGACCTATATTACTTGACATGGATATTTTCATGTCGACATTTATGCTTTGAGTCATTTGTATGCTAAGTATGGGAATTCCTACGTCAGTGATGATGTATTATTGTACTGTATTTCCTTGTTTGTTGGCAGGTTTTCGACCAACGTGTGCCTTCTTCCCTACACACACTCGACAAAGTATTTCTATCACTCTGTTCTAACTTCATACTTTGGGGGCCTCTCTATTACACATTATTTTCATCATCCCTATGATCGTTAATGATGTAAACCTATATGCTTTATTTAGAGGGATCAGTGGCCTGAATTCCCGAGGAAAGAAGGGAGAAGAGCTTTTCCTAAGACAAGAAGTTGTCTTTTCCTTTGTAAAAACTCTATTAAGGAAGATCGTCGCACCCTGTCTAGTTATAGGGGTGCGACGATCCTGGATCATCGCATGTTGTGCTAAAGTTGGCCTATGATGCCATCTCACTTTGCTCAATTATAAGGGTTTGACGATTTTCGTACGTGGGAAAAAATGAGCATCTTCTCGATGCTTATAGAAGGAGAATAATCTCTGGTGAGGTGGCCTCCAATTGGTTTGGATCTTACTCGCTTTTCTGATTTAGTGGGATCATCCTAACCTCCTCACTTTATCCTCTTCAACTTATAAAAGGAGAGGAACTCTCATGGAGACAGTTAGCTTGAACTTGGTAAGATTGGAAATTTGGCTTGAGATTGTTAGCTTGTTTAGAGTGACTTTGAGCTTTTCTTTTCCAAGATAGATTGTGAGTGACTTTCAGATCTATAGTGTCAGAATTCTTAGAGCAGAAGTGTGTGGGAAATGATGGACAATTGGAAGGGACCTTACGACATCAAGGCTTTGGTTGTATTCTCTCTTTCTATTGTTTAATACAGATGCACTTTTCTTTCCTATATGAATCTTATTTGTCCATATTGTATGATTCCTTGATCACATACATAGTTTCATATCAAGTAGGCTCTGTTATTCTTGTCTTCGTTGGCTTGTGTTCTTTTGTAGATATTTCTCCATAAGCCTTGTGACAAATCTTGGATTGCATTGGCAAATTCGGATCTTCGATATTTAAAAGGTATGTTCTAGATCCATTTCTCATTTGATAATTGAAATCTAAGGAAAGAGTAATGTACCGTCTTATTTTGTTCCAGTTTCGTAGTGAAGCTAGGGAGATCAGTTTGTGTATGTACTTAACGATTTTTCCAATAACACCAATGCACATTAATTATTCTGACCTCTAAATTAACTTCCATTGTTCTGTGACCTACAAATAGCACATGGACCTCTGCGATATACAAATTGATTGTCAGAATCCAACATCGTCCCCTCTTCCATGTTACACATTATGCATTAAAATGTTCTAAGCGATACAATTTGACTGTTGGGCCTCATGTCTTCTGGGGATACCTTATCACCCTATTTTAGATCCTCGGGTTGGAGGGTTCACAAAATCTCAAATTCCTAGTCACTGTTTCCTGTGTCATCCATCCTCGTACTTCTTTCCAAATATGCAACAACAAATGTTTAATGCTAAGACTTCATCATTCAACAACCATAAATATCGTAATTAATAAGAAAAATCCTCGAGGACTAACTATCCCTACACAACTTATCCAGAAACATGCAGAGAAGATCTTGCCAGGTAATGGGAAAGCTATTACAAATTTCAATATATTAGCGAAAACAAGTCTGGGCTACCATTTCCCTATTCCATACTTACACACTTTTTTGATTGCGGGTTTCTGGACTAACGGGCTCAAAATTATGTTTCAAATCTTCCGTGACTTGCAAATAGTGCCCGGAGTTCCGCGATATACAATTTGTCCACTAGAATTCCCCGTCACGATCCTGATCGTATGTCTTTCCTTTCAATTCTTAGCCATAAGTTGGTTGTATTACCATGCCACGATACATTTACTATGTATGTATCGATTTCGTCCCACCATTTCCATGTTCCATACTTAGACACTTTTTTTATTATGGGTTCCCATACTGGCGGGCTCAGGATTGTGTTTCTGATGTTCCACGACTAGCAAATAGTACCCAGAGTTCCATGATATACAATTTGTCCGCAGGAATGCACCATCATGCCATCTTTCGTGTTACTTGTTCTACGGTCAACACTCTCGAGAGATACAATTTGACCCTCGAACCATCACCTATGTTGGTTGTATCTTATAGCCCTATTTTGAAGCACCACCAATCACTTTCGATAATTAGTCATTCCTTAATTGTTGTCCCATGTCCCTGCCACCTTCCTACTTCTTCATGGATATGCAATTGGCAAGATTTAATGCTAACACTTCACCATGCATGAACCTTAAACATGTCATTAATGAGAGAAATTCTTGAGGAGATCTCCCACACTTCTGCCATATACAAATTGACCTCTGGACTCCCCTATTATCCCCTCTTTTGTGGTACACATTTTGCACTCATGTTCCAAGACTTACAATTTGACCCTCGGGAAGTCACGTCTCCTGGGGAACCATTGTCACCATATTTCAGAAGCCCGTCTGACCACTTTCCATACTTTGAGACATGTATAAAAGATCTTTCCACGTAATGGGATATATATTACAAGTTTCAATATATTAGCGAAAATGAGTCTGCCCAACCATTTCCCTATTCCATACTTGAGCCACTTTTTCGATTGTGGGTTCCCAGACAGGCAGGCTCACGATTGCACTTCCATTGTTCCATGTCCTACAAACAGTGCCCAGATTTCCACGATATACAAATTTCCCTGCATTGTCCCATCATTCCCTCTTCTATGTTATGCGTTTTGCACTCACAAAGTTTTGAGACATATAATTTGACCCTCGGGCCCTCACCTCTAACGGTTGTACCTTGTAACCCTATTTTGAAGCCCGAACGACCACTTTCGATAATTAGACACTCCTTAATTACTCTTTCTCGTCCCCAAGACCCTCGTACTTATTTCTTAATATGCAATTAGTAACCTTTCATGCTAACATCTAACCATGCAGGAACCATCAACATTGTCATTAATGAGAAAAATGCTCAAGGAGATATCCCATTAATACGCATTAAAGAAATATCTGCAGAGAGTTATATTATCCCTTCTTCTTGTTCATCTCAAACATGGGTCGTCGTGTTGTCTCGTTCATGAAATATCCAATCCTTAATTTCTCATTATCATACCCGCCATGTTCTCACTTCTAGGTATGCAATTACTAGTATTTAATGCTAACAGTGCATCATGTAACAGTCATTGAAATTGTCATTAATGAAAAAAAAAATCGAGGATATCTCCCATTCACATGCATTGGACCAAGATTTGCACAGGGTTATATTATCCCTTCCAACTCTTCACTTCAAACATTGTCTGGAACAAACCAATGTTATCATAAACTTATGGCAGCATCTCAACAACAGTTCTGTGGAGATATAGTGAATATCTTCGGACGTGGGGACTAGAACTTCCAGTGGTCCAGGGAATACTCTTACTATTCATCCCATTTCTCCTTGAATGAAGTGATTTGGACCTCTGGAATTTCTCGTGCAGGCTATGTCCCTAAGGTTTTTTACTGTAAGGAGGTGGTCTCTTGGTGCGCCAAAAAATATATTTCAAGACAAAGAATTATTCAACTATGCAACCATTCTCCTGTTTCTTTGTCACCTCAGGTCTTCTGCAAGATGTTAAGATTGTCAGAGCCAACATTGATCTTCAGAGAACAAGACTACAAGTAGTTCCTAGAAAAACATGATAACGGGTTGGACCTCTTACCCGAGTTCCTCGAAGACCCGACAACCGTTCCTGAAGATATCACAAATTTGCAGGTCAGTTCCTTTAGAAATCCATTCCGGGAAATTGCTTGGTTGTTTACAAGAATAACGGGATATAAATCCATGGCAAGCATTTCCCATATAGCTATTTATATTTTGTACGTCACAGTCAAGGAGCGATTCATTTTTGATTGGGAGAAGCTAATTTTCATTGGAATTTGTTCCCAACTGTCACGATTCAAAGAAGAGAATAAATTTTATATGTCGTCCTACTTGATTTTCACAATAGTGCATTGTTGTCCGTTTCCAAAACTGTCTCTTTCCAACAAAATAAACTATGAATTCAACCCAGTAACATTCTGGTACCAAACCTTGTGGAGGCACAAGTCCTCCCATTGTTTTTATGAGATTTTTAATGACTTTGTCTCAGTTTTCAAAGATTTATTGTTAGGAAAGGATGCTCCCCGAATGTCTAGCCAAGAAACCAAGTTTTTGGACAAGAAGGGGACACTTGAACGAAAGGAAAATTACAGTGTAATAATGATCTTTGGCTCCAAGGAAAATCTTGTTTTCCTTCCATGTCACATCACAAACAAGATGTTTGTTACAGAAATAGGAAGGAAATACAACCACTGGTTGCATTTTTTGCATGGCAAGAGAACAAAATAGTTCATTCCTCTGCCCTCGAAAGTCAGGGACTTCGTGTTCAAAAACGTCAACAAGATTGATGAATTCGTAGACCATTTCAAGAACTTGAACCTAAAATATGTTTAAAGGTTAAAAAGGTTCGAACCTAATGGGATTTTTCGAGAACATTTACTATCAGTTGGCTTTAGCAACTCCTTTATCCATAGACACTTGATCGAAGACAAAGATAGTGATGACAACACTCCCTCTTCTGACGATTGCGATGTATAGATGTTGCAAAGTGCAATTGAATTGTACAGATAATAGGGAAAAGGATCTGGTGAGAAGAGTGTCCAGCACTCCCAAGAGCATGAAATCACGGAGCATCGCTTCAACAGCCCACCCTAGTAACAAAGAAACCCAAAAAATCTTCAAACGGAGGAGGAGATAAGAACCCTCCTCATGGAAAAATTGATAGTTCTCACAATCTTCCCCTAACAAAAAAGAGAAAAAACATTGTAGGGCAGACGGAAGAACCCGAAATTGAAAGTGAAGGAAAGCAACTTGAAACTTTTGTGGATTCCCTGTTTCGCAAAGTTGATCTTCCCATGGAGGCGATGCCCCATAGTTATAGAATGGAAATAGATGAGACCGACATTTTTTATGAAGATGAATCCTTCGTATTCCGGAGCATTTTTTTTTACAGCCAATCTAAAAATTTAATTATTGAAAAGAGAGATGTAACAAATAAGAAAGGAAAATCTCGTTCATAGATTAACTTTAGCAAAATGCAGTCATCCCAAATCTACCAATTTCACCATGCAATTGTTGATGCTCTTGATGATTCCATTAGAGGAATTGAAGCAGAGAATGTCAGACTGAACGGTTGAATCAAGGAATTCGAGGAGGCTTTCATTGCTACCCTAGTGTTTTCTAGTCCTTTAGCAAAAACCATGCCTGCTACCCATGCAACCAATTTAAAAGGATCCTCTATCCTCCTCACATATTGTAGAGCCTATGTAGAGAATAACATCAAGAAAAGAATGCATCTAATTACTGAAGCCTGGGAAACACCACAAAACATAGCTTCCTTTCGAAAGAGGGAAAATGATTTGCACAGACATTTGCAGACAAATTTAAAAAATGAAGAGCATTTCTATGAACAGACAATGATCCCTTTTTCCAACCATGCCATCAACAACTTGGATATGAAAAGAAGACTAGAGGATCTCCCCTCCCCAAAGCGGATCAAACAATTAAAATCATGTTGGAAAGAGAAAGTTAAGAACATGCAGCTCATTGTCGAATCATGTGAACAAGCCATATCAGAGAAAGAAGAATTATTTAGAAACCTGACCCAAATAGACTTAGCTAGAAGTACCAACGAGGTTCAATACCCAAAATTAATCCTCAAATCCTTGTCCTTAACCAAGCAAGCCTTCGATGAAAAAATTGATATTTTAAAGGGGTTGTCTTTAGAAAAGTTTTATGGCATCCTTGAATATGGTGAAGATGGCGTCGAGAACTGGCTAGTGGACTATTCGACACACAATGAATAAATTGAATGGGCTCTGCATAGTATTTCTATGGATCTAAGAAAATTAGAAAATGAGTTTTTCGACATAGAAATATGGGATGAAATCAACGTGGCCCCCATGAGAAGCTACATTGAAGAATGGCTACAAAGGAGAATGGACAAGCTCACCGACGAAGGGAAACAATCAGTTGGCACGATTCTAGTGGTCGTCGATGAGAGAAACAAAAACGCATCAGCTTCATAGTAAGTTTATACTGATCACATCTTGCTTTCTTTATCAATCCATTTATTCTACCTCTTTAAATAGAAATCTCTAACTAACGACTCAAAACTTCCAATTTCTTCTTTTTAGGTCTTCCTCTCTACCGTCACGCACTTCTTCTTTCTACAGTCCTATTTCTTGTATTATTTTCTTTATGGTCCTCAGGAGCCCCAATCCCAGTCTATATGAAAAACGCATTTAAATTTCCAGAAATATGTAATAGATTCCAGAAATATGTAACATACATTATTAATTTTTGATAAATTTCAAAGAAAACTAATTCAGAAACAATTTTTGTCGTCTTCTTTCGGAATGCTAAATTTGTTTCCTTCAACTATGTTGGATGTCAGTAAATTGTGTTTATTATATTTGAATGTTTAATGTGTGTGATTCCTGGTCCTTTTTTCCACACCCCAATAAAAAACAACCTCGTTCGCATATTAACCACATATCAATATAATATTATGATTAACTAATTGAGGGGGTTATTTGGAGTTCATCTACCACCCCAATGTCTTATGGCTTCCTGTGACACACTGCCACGATTCATCCTCTGCATGGATACCACCTGTACTTCAAGCTGCTTCGCACGTGTCTCTGTTGTTTTAGACTTCTATTTCTCCCTCGGTCCCACCATAACAATGCATTTATTTCCGTTCCAACCTAGCAGGGACTTGTTTATTATAATTATCTACTTTAATGTATATTTATAGTATTTTTCCACATTCGGAAAGCTTTTTCACGAAGGTAAAATTTACTATAATTAATGGTTTAAACTGGATAAAAGTACAAGCTCTTTCAGATACTTCTTCTCTTAACCAGCAAGCCTTAAATAGGCTCTTTGAGATACTCATGCTTGAAAAGATTAACCAACAAGACTTAAATAAATCTTTTTAGAATAATAATTAAAATTTAATTATAACCCGACAATGCAAGAAACTGCAAATATGACAGGATGTATCATTAATTTGAAAATATAGAAAATGGCCATGCATAACCATACTATAACCTCAAAACAATTGAACCTCAAATAAATTTGAAATGGATATTTTTAGGTTTAGAATGAATATCATTTTCAAAATATTTACAATTTTATAAAAAATTAATAATAATTTAACCCAAGTCTTCAACCACACTCTTCACCAACACTACTTCTACATAGAGTGTAATTTAGATTTCCATGAAAAGAATGTATCTGAATAAATAAGTAAAAGATAGCACAGCAAGGAAGAGTGTTACCCACCTATTCGTGTCTTCTTGGAGCAACCAGCCAAATAGATGACGGAGTTGAAAGAAAACATCCTTCCAATCACCAATTTCTTTTGTATTGTACCTCCCACTAGGCTGCCAGATTGTTCAGACCTGCAAAAAAAAAATCCAAAGCATATAACAAACCTAGTGGAATCGGCTCCACCTTTCGGTAGGATGACCCCTATTCTACTTGTTTTTTGTTTTTCGATCAGAGGCTTGGGTATTTTGATCTCTTAGTGAAAACCCTTTAAAGGCCTGGGCTTGATGATAACCTGCGCAAAGCATAAAAAAATACCACATATGAAGAGATATACAATCACTTCTTCTGAAACTGAACCGTGTGATGGTTTGCCAAGAGGGATATAGGGAGAGATAGATGTATACAAAAAAAAGGGAAAGGAAGAAACTTTACTGCATGGAGCTATTTGTGCATGACCGACTTGAGACCTACATGATTCCACCACCCAATGGAATTAATGGGACCAGTGGTGCACATAGGGAAAATCAAAACATAAGGGAAACTAAAAATGCACCCACAGACATCAATAGAAAACTAAAGGTGTCATAGGCACCCCACTAACATTAAAATACCACAGTAACGCACCCCCACTAACATTAAAATACCAAAGAAAAAATTAAATGTTTTCCACGCACCGCATAAACACTAAAATTCAAAGTAAAATCTAGTAGCAGTAAATTAAAATACTACAGTAAAATAAATGTGTGACATGCATTAAAACCCCTAAACACTAAATTATAACAATAAAAACCAATAAATTGGGTATTTACCTTCACCTGATTAGACATTATTATGGTAATAAAGTTAATCATTATTTTTAATAACAAACTACCATATTTTATCATTCAAAGAAGTTAATGGTTGAAAAGCTAACCTTTCATTTATTTTGACGATTAAGAATATTCTAAAAATATAAAATAGTGTCCATAAAAATCAAATCACATCTATAATTAAAAGATTAGGGTAAGTGTACACCTATTGACTTAATAAACAAGAAATAGATATAAGAGATCTCGCACAAGATGAGTGTTTTTTTCTGTACAAACCCCAATCCATCCTTTTTAAAGCCTTTCTACTTGACTAAAACTTCGTCAATATGGAACTGACACGTCCATAGGATTTGGAACAAGTGCCACATATACCTTTGTACCAAAATCTAGACTTGCCCTAGCTTCGATATTTTTCAAAAAATACAGACCTACGTAATGCTCCCTAATTTAGCGAGTGAATGAAGATTAAAGTTAGGACACTCTTTCCGTTATATTTTATCTTTAATTTCCATTTCTTTTTATTTATTAGTCCCCGTCGTAGGCATAGAGGGACTATAGTGATCGATAAATCGTTGACCTAGTATTAGATTGTGCATTGACCAGAAATATTTCCATATTATCTATTGTTGAAAAAAGGGAAGTGAAAACATTGATTTTTATATAATAAAAAGTATCATGTTTTTCAAGATATGAATGGACAATAGATTGGAGGTCTTATTTCTTCCTTCTCTATTCCCAATTAAATATGTTGGCATATCTAAAGTATTTGATCGTATATGGTCTTTTTGAATCATATATTTTATTATGCATTGGTCGAAGGTGGATTAATGCTAGCATTACTTCGAATGTTTCCTTTAGCATTTTCTACTGGGTAGAATACATTCTCTACCATATTACTATGTGTGATTTTTTCTTTATTGTTGCGTGCTTCGAGAGAACAGGCCTGCCATGCTGCATTTTTTCTTAAATGCTTTCACAGGCCTATGCCCTTCGACGGTCCTGACAGTCTTAACTGTTTACCTAACAGCTCTAGCATTCTTAAATGTTTATTGTATAGATGCATTGCAATACAGTTTCGTTCATGGTTGGAATCACTTCTCCAGTGCTCGATCCTTGTTCACTACTTCGTTCCATGATTCTGGTTATTGTTTGATTCAACTTTGCAAATTTGAGGTCCTCCACTTGCAGTTCGATCTCTTTGTGGTTGTTCACTGGTTTGTTGTTCTTCAACTTTTCAAGCTGTTGGACCTGTTGTTGCGGTTTGTAGATTTTGGGGTTGAGCTCTTTCCATCCTTCGTTGACGGGTAAGTTTCCCTGTTGTTGCTATTTTTCAATGGTGGCGGTCCCTGCCTCCAAATTCTATTGCAGACCATCTTTGTCTGTGCTCTTAATTTTTTGTTCTTGGAAACCATGCGTCTTCATATGTCGGTTGTCACGTCCATAGATTTTCCAAAAATTGAAATGTATAGGAGTTTATGAAAAGTAGTTCAGACCTATCAGAAGAGGGAACCATCTGGAGAGGAGCAGATGCAAGGAATGCTTTTATTCCGTGGGTCAGAAAACTGCGTCCACCTGTTCTCTTTCTGCTGAGTAAAGTTATGGTTTTATTTATTTGCGTTCTTTCTTCTGTTTGGCTCAATTTCCATTGTCGGTTTGTTTTCTTCTCATCTAGTATGGGGACTAGGGGGGATTGAAGTTGAGAAGAAGAAGGTTGAAAGATACATACGAGGATTGGTACCCTATTTTTATTTCCTCTTTTTTTTGCTACCTTTTATTTATTTCCCCTCCTTTTCTATGTTTTCATAGAAACTGAAAGTATGTAGAAAAGAACTTCAAAATTAAAGTTGAAGAGATGAAAGAAGTAATAGATGTTGAGTCGTATGAAATAGATACACAATCCATTATACACGACAACATTGAGGTGGATTTTCATAGCAATGGAATTTTTAGATTGGATGCATTCTCCTATATTGTTGGGGATTTCCTTTTCGATACATTCCAGGTTCTATTGCATTTCTGATATTCGTCGATCGAGTTGCGCAATGGATTGATATATTATTTTTTGACCTGTTTTAAAAATGGCGATGTTGAGGCTTTAGAGTCCTATGAATACGAACTAGAATCTGATTTTCTTTGGCAGTTGCATGGAATACATGATATCGCTACGTATTTTTCAAAGATGCAGTTGTCTGGATCTCCAGTTCTGCCTGCACATGAGAGAGGAATTTGGCGATATACATTTTTTATATGGTGGTCGTCTAACTGGCTGAATATGTCAGTTGGAATATGGTCATTGACAAGAAAAACAAGATATCTAATATTCAACAAAACTGCATCCGACAATCCATATTGCATCTTGTTCCATGATGTCAATGTCGTGGGTGGCCATTATGAACCACTACTATACAGAAAATTGTCCATATGAAATATAGAAGGTCCTCGTATTTACTTGTCCTTTATTTGCAAAGACCTTCAATCGCAATGGAAATGGATTTTGCATCGCACAGATTGTCATGGTTTACAGCTGGCAACAAATGTTGTGTCTACCTGTGGAGATAGTTTGTTCAATGCAATTTGTAGTTTGGTGGCAGCGGAGTTCGATGTTCAGTTGATGCGGATTTACACTATACAGTCTGTTTGCAATGCAATTATAGGCGGTAACCAACAGGCTTTTAGGTGCTTGCATCAACACCTTTGGCCATATTTCGTAGAAAATATGCCGACAGTTGGAAGTTGGCAGGAATACCTTGTGAACATGGCACTTCCATATGAGAAAGGGAATATGGAGGGTTGAAAATTCTATTTTCAATGGTTGTCTATGATATTCAGGGTGAATATCCAGGTTTGGTTGGCCTTGCGAGATGGAAGTGTCCAATCCTGGTTTACTGATTCAAATTACTATGGCACAATTGGCATCCTGTCATTGAAAACAGATACAACACATATTCATTATGAACCTTTTCTTGGACATATCGGTAGTTTAGGGTTGAATGTCCATGCCACCCAAATGACATCGAATCTGCATATGCGTTAAATTCTTTTTAGTGAAAATGAGACTCCTCTCGGTTGTGATATGGGAATACATGGCTTGAACAAAAAAAACATACATAGAATTCATGACAATTTTGATGAGGCCATAAAGGGATTAAACAAAAAACATAGAGTAAGTTATCACAATTTGAAAAAAATTATGCGTCAAATTCGTCTAACTTGTGATAAGGCCATAGAGGCCTTAAACAAAAAATGTAAAGTAGTTTCTCAGAAGATGATTGAGAGTGAAATTTATTCCAGTTTCCATCATCTCATCGTGCCCTTGGGCAAGAAACGTAGACTAATTTACCACAACTTTAAAAAGGTCATGCGCAAGAGAAAAAAATACATTGCTACGCTTCCTTTTAGAGAGAAAATCACATATCATAATGTAAAGAAATTTGTTCATGCAGAACAGAACATAAACAGGTGCGATCACATATCCTAGAATGTTCATGAAACTATGACAATTCGTGGTCTACAAGCAACACCATGCAGTACTAGCAATGAAAACCAAGAAACAGTTTCTACCCATACTTCCCTGCGAAAGAAAAATGCAAGACAAACCTACATGAAATAAATGAAACACCCTCCTTCCATTGCATGTGCAATTTGTGAACAATTGAATTTTTCAAAAAATAGTAAGTCTTTCATTCTTGATATGCATGCAAAATACCTCCGCTTGATAGCGCATGATAAACCATTTTCCAGTGGGAAATTTTGTCTTCCATGCAAATGATTGTTTGAAAATGGAAAACTGCCACAGTTTGCAACTCCTTACCAAATAAGATGTAATACACCACTACTAGATGTAGGTGCACTTACGGAACTTGAGGAGAGACTTGTGTCTCTGTGAATTGCATTTTCTCAAATCATACCTTGGGGCTATAAACGACCCTAGATGGGCTTAATAGGATCAATTATTAATGTACCTGTTCAGCTAGATGTTGTGCAAAACGCATTGCCACAATTCATTAACAATACAATGACAATTGTTGTGGCTCTCAAAAGATGTTTGCGATACAAAAATTCCTATCAGACAGGCAAAGTGTGTGTGCATGTTGTTATGAAAGAATTAAAGGAATTATGTTCCAGGGCCCTGTACAAAGCAGAGAACCTTTGTATAAATGGAAACTGGAACAATGTTCTTGCAGAAGAGGATGGAAAATCTATAGACACTCTCGAAAATCCTAATGAATTTGATACAAGAGATGAATCGAAGAATGAAACTAATGCAGAAACATTGGTGCATAGATTCACTGATTCACAGTGCATTTGTGACTTACAAGACAAAATTGTCAAAATTGCACCTGTCGAGGGGCAGCGTCCACTTAGAATATTCAGGGACAAATTCGTTGAGGAAATGAACTTTCCAACACTCTTCTATGGAGATCCATGTGGCACTGATATTACAGAACGAATCAATTATCATAAAATAGTCTGATGGGAGCTGCTACATTCAAGCGGTTACTTCTCCTGTCACATAACAAATTTGTTTTTAAAAAAAATGTGCATAATAATAGAGCAAGTTCTATCCTTCATGTGGGTCCGAATAAGAAAAGGGCAATTACAAAGAAGAAATTCAATGGCCAAGTATGTGAAGTACAAAGTAACCCTAGAAAAAAAATTGAAATCTGATATTGGATACATAGATTTCAAAAACATTCACACCTCTCCTGACTATTTGCAACAAAACAAAAAAAATATTTTTGCAATGATTCGGCAATTGGGCCCGCCAACATTTTTTCGTCACATTTACAAGTGTAAATAATTGCTAGGATCCATTGGTGGCTATCGTATCTGACCTGCATAGGAACAGGAAACGCAAAAAAGAAATCAATACACTGGAAAATAATGACACTGACTACCTCATAAAAAAAGACTCGGTGACATGTACTCGCTACTATAGACATAGAATAAATTCTTTAAAACAATTTATATTCCATGATGAAACATTTTTCGAAAAAATATCGGGCTACTTTTTTTTGACTGGATTCTAGAATAGGGGTAATGAACATGACCACACACTGTTGTGGATAGAGGGTGCACTAGTCTATGGAGCTGATATCAATTCAAAGATCGAACATTTTTTGGATAAATACATAACATGCAACACAGATCATTTGGATCCATAACTTGTGAAAGTCCATAGACATTACCATACAAGAAGTTGTATGAAATGAAAAAACTCGCTTGCATTGCAGATACAACTTTCCCATGCCGCCAATGAGAGCTACAAGAATCATAAAGCCAGTTAGTTTAGAGGACAATGTTGTTGTTGAGAAAACTAAATCCTTGTTCTCATTTCTAGAACAAGGATAATTTGATGAAATGATGAGCTTTGATGTCTTCTTGACATAGGTAAATCTATCAGAAGATGAGTACATCAAATCCATACAATGTATGCTTAGGCAACCAACACTTTTCCTTAAACGAAAACTCTCCCATATTTGGAACAACATTTTTTCCAGGGACATGCCAGTTATGTGGAAAGAAAATACAGATGCACAATACATGCTAAATGCATATGTTGCAGCATCATATTGTACCTCGTATATGACGAAGATTAACAAACCTATGATAAGTGCATTCAAAAGAATATGCAAAGAACATGAAATAAGTCATATCGATTCCATACAAATGATACGTGCACTTGGCAATACATTGCTTAATCTTCAACAAATGTCTTCTCAGCAAGCAGTTCACATTTCACTCTCCTTGCCCCTCACTTGTAGTTCAAGAAAATGTGTCTTCATAAACACATCTCCACTTGAAAAACGTGCATTTGTGCTTAAAACACCGGTTTTTGTACAACAAGAGCCTGATAATTCAGAAGACATGCTATGTCGCTCTATTATTGATTATTACGTCCAGCGTCCATCTCCTATTAGGCATATCTTGTTAGCAAAATTTGTATCGCATTACAAAAAAAATGGTGCACCCATATCAAAAAGAAAAAAAACCTCTGTCATACGATTTGTCAAATACAATAAACATTGTGACTATGAAAACTATTGTAGAGAAAAACTGTTGTTGTAAGTTCCGTTCGATGAAAACGAAGAGAAATTAAAACATAACTTCTCTACATGGGAGGTTGCGTATGTTGCATCTGAGACTATAGTGCACATCAATGAACCTAGATTTACCTACAATATTAATCCAACATGGGGTGATCTAGAAGTTGTAGTTAATGACCTAGAAAACCCTGGCGATCATGATGAGACATTCAGAAACCGAAAAACAACCACAGCTCCTTCCAAGTCCTATGACTTACAAGCAGATTTGCCTCGTCCTCCAGCGGCTGGAAGTGAAAAATGTATCAACCTTGGTTTTCAATTTACAAAACATCCTTTCCTAATTGAAAATAATGAATACCACAGAATAAGACATATGTTGAATCGTGAACAACAAGCAATTCTAAAAGACATTACTCTTAAAAAACGCTTGAACATGAACAGTCATGTGCACATGTTCCTTACAGGTGGAGCAGGAACAGGCAAGACATTCACAGCGAAATCATTGTTCCAAATGCTTATACGAATCTATGATTCAAACAATTCCTCTGATCCTATGAAACCAAAGGGCCTAATAGTTTCATACACGGGAAAAGCTACATACAAAGTTGGTGGAACAACAATCCACTATGCATTTTTAATTCCTTTTAACAAGTCACAGTTTCTTTTAGTTGGCAAGGAAATGTTGGATACATTATCTAAGCTTTATGAGGAACTCCAACTTGTCTTTATAGATGAAGCATATTTGATTGGGAGTAGGTTCTTGTATTCCATTGACAACCAACTAAGAAGCATAAAACATGTGCAAACGAAATACTTTGGAAACATTGACATGATATTCTTTGGGGATCTTTACCAGGAACAGCCCATCCAAGATTCTTTGATATTTGAACAACCTACCATTAACATGGAAACAATCACCCATGAATTCTGGAGAGACAATATTAAATGATTTGAGTTGCATACTACAATGCGCCAAACAGATGAAACAATCATTGCAATTCTGAATAGAATGTGCACAAACAACCAAACATATGATGACTTGACCTATATCAATTCGAGGTGCTTATGGCCTGCACCAACAGACCCAATGTTCCCTTACCTATTTTACAGAAATAAGGATGTTGCAATGCATAAAATCCACATGCTATTGCTCATGTATGGCGATGATATCATCATCAATTCGATTGACCTGGAATAAGACAACCATGGAAATGTGCCACGTCATGAACATTTAGTCACTTTACCTTTGCATCTTGTCCTCAAATTAGAAATTTTGGTTGAAATATATGCATGTAACTATGATTCATAGGATGGCTTGGTGAATGGTGCAGATGGAATATTGAAAGGCTATACGAAGAAAAAAAAAGTGGATGTCCTTTGGATTAAGTTCCATGAACGTCATATAGGCAAGCGACAAGCAAGCAAGTTGTCTTATCTATATAATTCAAACACTGGAAGCGATTGGACACCTATTTTGTGAATATAGAAGCTAGTATCAACATCAATAAAGACAGGTCAATTGAAGATTCGAAAACAGTTTTCAATTAAACTTGCATGTGCACGTACAGTCCACAGATCACAAGGACTAACACTTGATAATGTTGTGTTTCAGCCTGCTAGAATTTGGATACATGGACTTGTATACACAACACTGTCTTGTGTCAGAAGCAAGAATCATTGTATTTACTAAGTCCTCTCACAAAAGATAAATTCAAAGTGAAACATAAAGTTGATATTGAAATGGAACGACTCAGGACCACCGCAAAATGGCAACTGCACTATGATTACAAATCCATACAAAAAAATTCATCTGTATCAATTCTCTCACTTAACTCACGCAGCTTAAATGCACACATGGATGATATACTGAATGACTATGATATAATGCAATCCGATATTCTGTGCTTGCAGGAAACGCACATGGCATTATGCATGCAGAACAAAAAATTCCCAAATTACAATTGCATATCAATTTACATTACACATGGGGTGATGATACTGGTGAAAAAACATGTACCAATTTTGGACCATATACATATCGAAGAAAAGAATGTTGAACTGGTGCTTGCAAAATTTTTTTCCCATGAAACAGAAGTTGCAATACTGAATTTGTATGATGCTCCCCATGCAACATTCTCCAACATAGTACATGTTATTTCCAATGCATTGGGCCATTTCCATATGAATGGACCCATTATACTTGTAAGAGACTCCAATATTGACATGCTAAAAAATACTGGCAGAACAAAAGAATTGGAAAACTACATGTGCAAATACATTCTCCGCTTTCTTTTGAACAACACAAGCCATCTGCAAAACACACTTATTGACCATGTCTGGCCCAATGTGCTCATTCCTCAATACAATATGTTTATCTTAGACACATTTAGGTCTGATCACAATACAATTAGTATTGCACTTGAATTATGAGATATACATCAAACATATTGCAAACTCATATTTATATGTTTCAAAGCATATATGTATAGCTTGTTGCAATAATAATAATAATAATAATAATAATTATCCAACTTCTTGGTTTTCCCTAATTTCTACACATGTCATTCTAGTGAGCATACAGTCGGTGTTGTACTTGAATTATAAAATATACATTATGCAAAAAAATAAGAAAAAGGTACATCCTCCCAAAAACTATTTCTCTTTCTCTCTCTATTCATCTTATTCTATTTTTTCTAGTATATGTACATAGTAGTTGTTTTTTTCTTTACATCTGAACCTATGTTCATATCCCTTTTGTTTTGTACTTTTGTTGATAGAAACAGTCAGGAAAACTAGATGGTGCAAAGAAATCCTACCCAGATATGTGAAGGAATCCATGCAAAGGTGCATTCTTTTTCTGCCCGTGTTCCATACTAAACAATTTTCCATTTACTTTGTCTATATTTGTCGAAATTGTTTGCAACTATGTTTTTCTTTTATTTATTTTTTTGTGCCTAGAGGCCGCCACCCTGCACATTCACCATCCAACAGAAATGCAATGTTGAGCTAACTAGCCCGCAAGTCCACTTATCAATTTGTATATCACCCAACTATGGGGGCTATTTGCAAGACACACAACATTAGAGGCCCAATGTACAGCCCGCAAGTGCGCGATCCAAATAAATGGCTAAGTATGGAATAAGGGATATGTGCATATTTGGTATGTATTTCTCATTTCTAAGAGCCCTCCAGCCCTAGAGTCTATCAATTTGTATATCGCAGAAATCACTAGAAGTAGAGTGTTGAGTCAGCCATCTCGCAAATCCGCTTGTCAATTGACAAATGTTGAAGCGGCCAACTTGTAAATCCGCTTGTCAATTTATTATCATAAGATATTTGTAAGGCACTGAATAATAGAGGACCATTTTTTACCCTAGCAGCCCGAGAACTCGTGATCCAGAAACTGTACATGGTCTATAAAATTTCAGCCACCTCGCAAGTCTTCTTGTCAATTTGTATATCGCGGAACTGTGTATGCTATTTGTAGAACACAGAACAATAGAGGCCTATTTTTTGAGCCCGCCTGCCCGAGAAACCGCAATCTAGAAAGTGGCCAAGTATGGAATGAGATATCCGTACATGGTCTATAAAATCTCATGTCCATACTTTATAAAGGTACATATTTAGTTTTGCCTCGTTTCTACACACACTGATCTGATAACCGTAGAGTTGATGTTGCACATGAATTATGAAATATGCACTGGGAGTCGGATGGAGCCCTTTGGTTTTCTTAGCCAATTTTGAGGTGGCCAGCCCAAGAACCCAATTTCTATATGGCAGAAATCGGCCCAATGTACAGCCCACAAGTCCGCGCTCCAAATAAGTGGCTAAGTATGGAATAAGGGATCTGTGCATATTTGGTATGTATTGCTCATTTCTGGGAGCCCGCCAGCCCTGGAGTAGAATGTTGGGTTGGCCAGCCCGCAAATCTGCTTGTCAATTTATTACCATAAGCTATTTGTAAGGCACCGAACAATAGAGGCCTGTTTTTTACCCCGCCAGCCCGAGAACCCGCGATCCAGAAATTGTACATGGTCTATAGAATCGCAGCCACCCCTCAAGTCCGCTTGTCAATTTGTATATTGCAGAACTGTATGTGTTATTTGTAGAACACCAAAAAATAGAGGCCTATTTTTTGAGCCCGCCCGCCCGAGAACCCATGATCCAGAAAGTGGAAAAGTATGGAATGTGATATCCGTACATGCTCTATAAAATCTCATGTACATACTTTATGAAGGTACATATTTAGTTTTGTCTCATTTCTATACACATTGATCTGGTAACCACAGAGTTGGTGTTGCACATGAATTATGAAATATGCACTGGGAGTCAGACCAAGCCCTTTGGTTTTCTTACCTAAACAATTCCGACTCATGCAGTTTCACCATTGGACACTCACCAGTTTCACCATGCACTTTCAGACCTGGCCATTCCTTCCTTGCTTGCTCTTCCCCGTGCTCGTCACCTTTGCACGTGTCCATAATAAGAAATAGTGTTTATATATATATATATATATATTTCTTATTTCTAAATATTTAATGTTAAGAGGTCATCGTGCAGGCACCGTCTAAGCTGTCATTGATGCACGCAAGGCTCGAGAAGTTCTTCCATTAAAGAAATATTTGCGAAGGCTTTTCTTATCCCTTCCCAGTCTTAATTTCAAATTCCATGGAATGTCATTCGCACACTGCCAACTTGCTTCCTTCACGAAACCTCCAATCTCTTCCTAGTCTTAATTTCAAATACCATGGAATGTCATTCGCACGCCGCCAGCTTGGTTCGTTCATGAAACCTCCAATCCTTAAATTTTCTTTGTAGTAACCGCCACCTTCGCACTTCTAAGTATCCAATAATTAAGATTTACTTCTAACAGGTCACCATACAACATGCATACATATTGTCATTAATGAGGAGATTTTCCATTCACACGCATTGAAGCAATGTTTTCGGGGGGTTATATTGTCCCCTTCGTTTCTTCATTTCAAGCAATGTCTGGAGCAAACCAACGTTTTCATAAACTATTGGCAGCAGCTCCACAACAGTTTTGTAGAGATACAGTGAACATCTTCCTCATGAGCTTCCCGTGCAGAAGAAGGGAAAAATAATTGTAGGGGAGGCGTAGCAGCCCGAAATTTACAGTGAAAACATGGATCTTGACACTAATCTGGATAGCATATTATGGAACCTTCATCATCCCGGAGACACAATTCACCATGCCTACTCAATGGACATGGTTGATACAGAAATTTTTGACATAGATGAATCCTTCGTATTCCAGAGTGTTGTTTTTTAAACCGAATCAAAAAAATTAATCATTGACAAAAGAGATGTAAAAAATAAGAAAAGAAAACATCATTCAGAACTTGACCTTGCCAATATGCAGGTGTCTAAAATCTCTCAACTTCACATAGAAATCGGAGATGGTCTTCATGATACTGTTGGAGTCATTGAGGCCAAGAATGCCAGACTAAAGAACCAGATTACGGAATTAGAGGAAGCTTTGTTTCCTATGCCATTGGTTGGCATTTATTAGGAAATAGCCTTGCCTATGACTACCTGCACACCTGAAACAAATCTAAAAGGGTCTTCCAGCTTCCTCGCATATTGTAGAGGATATGTGGAGAAAAATATCAACAAAATAATGGAACTGATTACTAAGGCCTAGGAAACATCACAGAATATGGATTCCCTGTGGAGTAGGGCACATAACTTGCTCCAACTTCTGCAGACGGATTTTAAAAATGAAGAAAATTTCTATGTGCACATGGTCATCCATTTTTCCTTTCATGTCAACAACATATCAGACACGAGAAGAAGACAACATGATCTCCCATCCAAAAAATGGCTCACTCAATTAGAAGCATGCTGGAAAGATAATGTGAAGAACCTGTATCTCATCGTCCAATCATGTGAGCAAGAAATATCAAAGAAAGAAACATTATTCACAAATCTCACCAAAATAGAGTTAGTATGAAAGACAAATGTCTTCCAAGACCCCATCTTAATCGTCAACTCATTGGTGTTAACCAAGAAAGCTTTCGATAAACAAGATGATAATTTGAAGGCCTTATCTTTAGAATATTTTTACAGGATTCTTGAATATCATGAAGAAGAGGTGGAAAAATGGCTAGTCCGGTATTCGGTACAGAATGGAGACATTCATGAAGTTCTGTGTAAACTTTCAATTGATCTAAGCGAATTAGAAAATGAAGTTTTCAGCATTAAAATCTTCAATGACATCAACATCGCCTCCTTGAGAAGCTATATTGAAGAGAACTTGAAGTGGTCCGCCGACGAAATCCAACAGGGAAATACATAAATCCTCTATTTATCAATCCATTTATTCAAGCAGGTCGCCAACAAAAACCAACAGGGAAAGGCATGAGTAAGAAAACACAAAAATTACTTATATGTACCATACCTGTAAGTGTATACCGATAGTCCTTTCTTTATCAATCCAGTTATTCCACCTTTTCTAAGTAGAAATCTATAGCCAAAAATGGATCTTCCCATTTCTACTTTTTAGGTATTACATTCTACTGTGTCCAACTTCTTCTTTCCACAGTCCTATTTCTTATACATATTTCTTTTATGGTCCGCGGGAGCCCCAATCCCAGTCTATATGACAAACACATTTACATTTCTAGGGATATGTAACAAACTATTATTTTTCTCATATATTTCAAATAAAACTATTCTTTTGTCTCCTTATATATTTATGTGTTCCTAGATTTTTATCTTTAGTTATGCGGAATGTGAAGTCATTCTGTTTATTTTATCTCAATTCGCTTTTTTTCTGATGCATATTCTCTCCTGCCTAGTCATTTTCAAAATTAAGTATGACATAAATCACTCACTCAAATTTGAGATATCATATTTCACACACACACACACACACACATATGCATATGTTTCTTTAACTTTCTAGGAATATGTAACACGTTTCATTATTTTTTTATATAAATGTCTGAAAATTGTGTTCACTACTTTTTTTGTACTCAAATGTATAGAGAGTATGTCATTTCTTGCATCTTTACCACCTTTCCTTCATACTATTTTCCACAAAGGCCCTTAAAATTAAAATAGTCCAGAAGTCCGCTTGTCAATTTGTATATAACAGAACCGTGGGTGCTCTTTGTAGGGCATGGAACAACAAAGGCCCAATTTTCAGCCCGCCAGTCCGAGAACCCGCGATCCAAAAACTGCCCAACTATGGAATCAGGGCTCTGTGCAAGTATGGAATGAGGGCTTCGTGCATGCTGTATAAAATATCATCCCCGTACTTTATAAAAGTACATATTTCGTATGTATAAAAGTAAATATCTACTTTTAAAAAGTACGTATTTGCTATGTATAATTTATGCTCTCTGGAACCTATAATTTGATACATTTCAATTTATTGTATCCACGAACCCCTGTTTTAAAGAAAATTGATTCAGTAATGCTATTTATTTGGTCATTTTTTCTACCGCCCTATGTAACAGACACTGGTACTATATTTTTTGTGATTTTGTCCACCAGCGTATGTAAAACCTATGTAAAGAAAACTAATTCGCGAATGTTAAATCTTTTGGACATGGGCCCCTTAAAATTCAAATAGTCCACACGTCCCATTTTCAATTTGTATATCACGGAACTGTCGATGCTATTTGTAGGACACAGAACAACAGAAGCTCGATTTTCAAGTCCCCAGCCTGAGAACCCGCGATCTAAAAATTGTCTAAGTATGGAATGAGGGTTTCTTCCATGCTCTAATTCGTGAATGCTACTTTTTTTTCTGCTTTTATGTATTCCTAGATTTTTATCTTCAGCTATGTTGAATGTCAAGTCATTCTATTTATTTTATCTCAATTCTCTTTTTACTGATGCATATTTTCTCCTGCCTGGTCATTTTCAAAATTAAGTATGACATAAATCACTCACTCAAATTTGAGATATCATATTTCACACACACACACACACACACACACATATATATATATATATATGTTTCTTTAAATTTCCAGGAATATGTAACACGTTTTATTATTTTTTTTATATAAATGTCATAAAATTGTGTTCATTACTTTCTTTCTACACAAACGTATAGAGAATATGTCATTTATTGCATCTTTACCACCTGTCCTTCATATTGTTTTCCACAAAGACCCTTAAAATTAAAATAGTCTGCAAGTCTTCTTGTCAATTTGTATATCACGGAACTCTTGGTGCTCTTTGTAGGCCATGGAACAACGAAGGGGCAATTTCCAGCCCGCCAGCTCGAGAACCCGCCATCCAAAAACTGCCTAAGTATGGAATCAGGCCTCCATGCAAGTATGGAATGAGGGTTCATAAATTTAAATTTCTTGTGTGCAGGAGCCCCTGTTTTAAAGAAAACTAATTTGGGAATGCTATTTATTGGATCATTTTGTCCACCGCCCTATGTAATAGACATTGGCACTATATTTTTTGTTCTTTTGTCCACCAGCGTATGTAAAACCTATGTAAAGAAAACTAATTCACGAATGCTAAATTTTTTGGACACGAGCCCCTTAAAATTCAAATATTCCACAAGCCCAATTGTCAATTTGTATATCACGGAATTGTCGGTGCTATTTGTAGGACACGAAACAACAAAATCCTGATTTGCAGGTCCCCAACCCGAGAACCCGCGATCCAAAAACTGGCTAAGTATGGAATGAGGGTTCTATCCATGCTCTATATATCTAGTTAATCAAATTACATATTTCGTATCTATAATTTATGTTGTCCAGGAACAATTTCTTCTGTCCAACAACCCTTGTTTTAAAGAAAACTAATTCGGGAATGCTAGTTTTTTTTCTTCTTTTGTCCACAAACCTATGTAACCGATTGTCAATTTGTATATCGCTGAACACTAGGTGGTATTTGTAGGGAACAAAACAACAGAAGACCAATTTTTAGCCCACAAGCCCAAGAACCCGAGAACCAAAAACTGTCTAAATATGGGGTGATACATTTAAATTTCTTCTGTGCAGGAGCCCCTCTTTTAAAGAAAATTAATTTAGGAATGTTATTTTTTTCATACTTTTGTCCACCAGCCTATGTAACAAATGTCCGTGTTATTTTTTTTCTTTTTTTTTTCCACCAACATATGTGAAAAAGAAAACTAATTCGGGAATGCTAAACTTGTTGGACACGAGCCCCTTCAAACTCAAATAGTCTGCAAGTCTGATTGCCAATTTGTATATCGCGGAACTCTTGTAGCTATTTGTAGGGCATGGAACAACAAAAGCCTAATTTTCAGCCCGCCAGCCGGAATGAGGGTTCCGTGCATGATCTATATATCTACTTAATCAAATTACATATTCAATATGTATAATTTATGTTATTCAGGAACCTATAATTTGATAAATTTCAATTTATTTTTTCCAAGAGCCCTTGTTTTAAAGAAAACCAATTCTGCAATCACTACTTTCTTTCTACTCAAACGTATAGAGAATATGTCATTCCTTGCATCTTTACCACTTGTCCTTCATACTATTTTCCACAAAGGGCCTTAAAATTAAAATAGTCTACAAGTCCACTTGTCAATTTGTATATCACAGAACTCAGGGTGCTCTTTGTAGGCCATGGAACAACAGAGAGTCAATTTCCATTCCGTCAGCCCGAAAACCCACCATCCAAAAACTGCCTAAGTATGGAATCAGGCCTCTGCGCAAGTATGGAATGAGGGTTCATAAATTTCAATTTCTTGTGTGCAGGAGCCCCTGTTTTAAAGAAAACTAATTTGGGAATTCTATTTATTGGGTCCTTTTGTCCACTGCCCTATGTAACAGACATTGGGACTATATTTTTTATGCTTTTGTCCACTAGCGTATGTAAAACCTATGTATAGAAAACTAATTTGCGAATGTTAAATTTTTTGGACACGAGCCCCATAAAATTCAAATAGTCTGCAAGTCTGATTGTTAATTTGTATATCACATAACTATCAGTTCTATTTGTAGGACACGGAACAACAAAAGCCCGATTTGCAAGTCCCCAGCCCGAGAACTCGCGATCCAAAAACTGGCTAAGTTTGGAATGAGGGTTTCGTCCATTCTCTATATATCTAGTTAATCAAATTACATATTTCGTATGTATAATTTATGTTGTCTAGGAACAATTTCTTCTGCCCAGGAGCCCTTATTTTAAAGAAAACTAATTCGGGAATGCTAGTTTTTATTCTAATTTTGTCCACAAACCTATGTAACCGATTATCAATTTGTATATCAAGGAACTATGGGTGGTATTTGTAGGGCATGAAACAACAAAAGACCAATTTTCAGCCCGCCAACCTGAGAACCCGCGAACCAAAAATTATCAAAGTATGGGGTGATAGATTTCAATTTCTTTTGTGTAGGAGCCCCTCTTTTAAAGAAAACTAATTCGGGAATGCTATTTTTTTCATACTTTTGTCCACCAGCCTATGTAACAGACGTTGGTACTATTTTTTTTAATTTTTTTGTCCACCATCGTATGTAAAAAGGAAAACTAATTCGAGAATGCTAAACTTGTTGGACACGAGCCCCTTCAAATTAAAATAGTCCGCAAGTCCAATTGTCAATTTGTATATCGTGGAACTCTTGCAGCTATTTGTAGGGCATGGAACAACAAAATCCCAATATTTAGTCTGCCAGCCAGAATGAGGGTTATGTGCATGATCGATATATCTACTTAATCAAATTACATATTCGATATGTATAATTTATGCTATTCAGGAACCTATAATTTGATAAATTTCAATTTATTTTGTCCAAGAGCCCTTGTTTTAAAGAAAACCAACTCTAATTGTAGGCCCTATGTAGACCCTTGCATTTAAAATAGTCTGCAACTCCAATTGTCAATTTCTATATCATGGAACTGTAGGTGCTACTTGTAGGCCACAGAACAACAGAAGTCTAATTTTCAGCCCGCCAACCCGAGAACTCGTGATCCAAAAATTCAAATAGTCCACAAGTTATGTTGTCAATTTGTATATCGCGGAACTCTCGGTGCTATTTGTAGGGCACGGAACAACATAAGCCCAATTTTCAGCCCACCACCCAGAGAACCCATAATGAAGCTTTCGTGCATGCTCTATATATCTACTTAATCAAATTACATATTCGATATATATAATTTCTCCTCTCCACAAACCTGTAATTCCATATATTTCAATTTCTTCTATCTAGAAGCCCTTGTTTTAAAGAAAACTAATTCGGGAATGCTAGTTTTCTTATGCTTTTGTCCACAAACCTATGTAACAGACGTTGGCCCTTAAAACTCAAATAGTCCACAAGTTCGATTGTCAATTTGTATGTCACGGAACTCTGCCTACTGTTTGTAGGCCATAGAACAACAAAAGCCCAATTTTCAGCGTGCCAGTCCAACAACCCCCATGCTCTATATATCTACTTAATCAAATTACATAACTAATTCGGGAATGCTAGTTTTTTTATGTTTTTTTCCACGAACCTATGTAACAGATGTTGGCCCTTAAATCTCAAATAGTCCACAAGTCTGATTGTCAATTTGTATGTCGCAGAACTCTGGGTGTTATTTGTAGGGCATGGAACAACAAAGCCCGATTTTCAGCGCGCGTGCCCAAGAACCTGCCATCCAAAAACTGCCAAGTATGGAATCTCATTTCCATAGTTTATAAAAGTACATATTTCATATGTATAAAATTAAATATCTACTTTATAAAATTACAAATTTTATATGTCTAATTTATGTTGTCGAGGAACCTATAATTTGATAAATTTCAATTTTTGTTGTATCCACGATCCCTTGTTTTAAAGAAAATTAATTCGGAAATGCTAATTCTTTTCTGTTTCCATGTACTTCAACTTCCTACCCACGTGTCTGTACTTGGTCGCATTTATTCCCATTCCAACCTGGCAGGGACTACGCTACCATGTAGCATTTGTTTTCTTTGTTTTCCTCATTGGTTTGCTTATTCTATTTGATATTCTTTCATTGCCTCCTCATAAGTAAAGGATTTCCTTTGGCAACCTTCAGGGTTTCTTTGGAATCATTGTGTAAGAGCTTGTTTCATTTCTTTACATATAATAATTTTAATTTTTTATTTGCAACATCACTTTCGCATTCTCTTGTTTGCTTTGCAATTTCATTTTTTAAATTCGGAGAAGTAAAATGTTTAATTGAGAAGATGTGTAAAATATTTACATGAATTGATGTAGTATATGGTTAGTTAAATTATTATATGGATTAGTTAAATTGTTTCATTTTCAATTTGAGAGGATGTGTAAAATATTTACATGAATTGATGTAGTATATTGGTAGTTAAATTATTATATGGGATAGTTAAATTGTTTAATTTTCAATAAGAATGTTTTTGTTAGATAATTGAAAGTTCCAATTTTTTTTTTTCTTTTTTGAAAATATGATGTTTTACAATTTCATTTTTTTGATTTGGAGAAGTAAAATGTTTAATTGAAATGTGTAAAATATTTATTTGAATATGTTATATGTGCGGTAGTTAAATTGTTTCATTTTCAATAATGTTTTTATAAATGAAAGTTCCACTTTTTTGTTTGCTTTTTTTTGAAAATATGATGGTATAGATGATTTTATATCGGTTAAAGTATTTAATAATGAAGTTCCATAAATAAAGTTCTCAATGCAAAAGTGAAACTCTTCACATAGTTTCTATCAAATTTAAGAACATTTTTTTATTGTAAAAATACCCCACCACTTGAATTAAGTTAATTAGTAAAGCCATCATATATTTATATTAACATTGTAACATGAAAACAAATAATATATATATAATGAAAATACATCCATTCTTCTTTACTTGCCCAAATTATGCATTAATTCCTTCAAGGTCTTTAATATAGATTTTTTATATATATTTTTAAAAAATGACAATTTAATCAATAAAGTTTAAATTAATTTATTTTTAAATTTGTTATAAACTTTGTTTAAAAATACAATTTTATTAATACATCGTTCAAGAATATATATATATATATATAATATTTAATATTTTGAAAACTTAAATTATTTTTTTGAATATTATGTATTAATGTCTTATGTTTAGATTTTCCTTGTTATAGATATTGTGGATATTGTTTTAGGATACCTTTGGATGGAATTAGTTGGTATAGTTAATATTAATGTGTAAAGAAGTTTTTGAAGCTTTGGTAAAAAAAAAAAAATTACATTACAAAATATTTTTCTTACTAAATAAGAAGGGTCCAAGGGGTACTTAAGGAAGTCTTTGTGGGAAAACTGATCCGAAAAGATTTTTTAAATGACAATGGTTGAGTTATTATGCATGCGTTTATTAACCATTTAGGAAGCTGAATGAAAGAGAAAGAAATATGACAACCACATTAACATATAAAGATATGAAATAAAGCAAGAAGAACAACAAACCATAGAACACCAAACTAATAACGGAGTTCGACAATCTCGCCTACGTCTCCGGGCCTTTGTCTCAGTGGGTGAGGATTTCTTATTTATGTTCGAAGCTTTAAAATGACATCATAATAATGCTAAAAAGGTTACAAACATATATGGTCTTGTTCTACCAGATCTCTAGAACCCAACAAAAGAAACGACATTGAAATCAGATGACCGGAGCTCCCAGAAATGACCCACAAAGGTGCACTCCTCAATAGCTTCCCTGCATAAATATGTCTTTGGCTTGGAAAATATTCAGCATAAAATTGCTCTGAATTTTCTCCTTGGCTCCAAGAATCCCTGTTTTATATATATCTGAAGTTGGTAACCATCTCCCAACTTCCCCCTAAGATCTGGCCTAAAAAAGGGCCCAATATCCCCCAAAAAAGACCAAAATCCCTCAAATCTGCTGACAAATACCAATAAAATCATATAATATAAAGTATAAACCCACTTCTGAGAAATATTGGTGTGCAACCCCTTATGCGTTGGCCCCTCCTCATATGGAGACCCGCCATCTTGATGGCCACGCAACCCCTTCACCACCCGCAGGTCGAAAGGTCCATGCACGCACACAGGATCTTCTTCTTCTCGGCCCGAAGAACTCTTAAATAGCTCTTCTATTTCCCTGTCGGGAAATCCGCACCCACAGAACACTCCGCGTGATTCCCCCTCTCTTTACTTATTGGGGAATCGGACTTCGCGACTTCACGATGTCAAAGGTCGATCACTGGGTTCTCGAATCCCCGAGACCCGATGGCTAGTCAACGCTAACTTTTCTCTTGTCGGAACTTTCCTTATCGCGATTTCGCTACTCGCGATATCGAACCACTCGATTTACCGACTTCCGAACCCTGATGCACCGAAACTCTGATGCACTCGTGGGTTGACTTTTCAACGATCCCGTCACCTCGTCGGGATTTTGGACTTCGCGGGATCGTGAATCCTGATGCCAATGGTTTTGGGACTTTACTTTCCCCGAACTCTGATACGGTGTGCCACCTGTCCTCCACTAACTTCATGTGGCCCCACACACTGTCCTTCGACTGTCGGGATATCGTGTATCACGATATCGCGATTCCTGTTGCAATAATTTGGAGCTTCAACTCACGAAACCCCGATCCACGATATGTGTGTGAATCCAACGACCCTCGTGATCCTGATCAACGGCTCCGCCCCTTCTGAGCTTAGAACCTTTTGGGAATACGTCGTTGTATCCTCCCTACACCTTTCCAAGATCTAACGGCTCACGGTGATTCGCAAATTCTCCTAGGGGAATTCCGACCGTCTGTTCTCCCTGATGAATTATGTGAAATGAATCAAGTACTTCCTCCACGAAGACTTGTTCACTTGTGCGCAAACTTATAGCGCCTGCTTGAATACTTCAACCCCAACTCTCTGTGCAATCCTTCGACGAATTCAAGGACCTATCCTTCCTAAGCTTTCCCACGACTTTCGAGTCCTTCAGGAAACTCCCTTGCGCGCACTCCTTGCGGTAACCCTTCAACTCCGTCTAAGTGTTGGAACTCTTCGACTCTGCGCACGCCTGTAGCAGCAGTCCTTCGACGCTTCTCTCAAGTTTACAACCCTGAGTCTTTTACCTGGCCTGCGCACTCCTTGCATGGCCCTGTGCCCAACTGCACCTTCTGGAATGAATGAGAACAAAAGTTATCTCTATCTGAACCCTCTGTCAACGCACTCCTTGAGGACAATTCGACTGCACTCCTTGCATGAATCTCTGGCTCAAATAGAGAAACAATTGAAACTCATTCCCTCACCCTCTCAGACTTCAATTCAACCATGAAATCATATACACATCATATAAAATCAAATGTATAACAGGAAGCAAACATTCATGAGCACATCAACATCAAATACACAGAGAACAACACAAACCATGAATTTGAATCAGAACTTTTCTATTAATTCAAATGTCTGTACATGGGTGTTCTTTACACAGCTCTCTGCATGCTCTTCTTCCTGAATGCTTCATCTATTTCCTAAATTATTTTACAATGTACAATGAGGGTGTCTATATCCGTTCTCCCTCCTTCTTTCTAAAACATTCTAATCTATGAATTAAAATCCTATCTACCTGCATTAAGTATATTAAATGTCGGTTATCTACTAAAGGACGAGAGCTATCCGCTCAAGGTCCATTACAATATACAAGTGCGCCAAATCTTAATGGCTCATTTAAGATTTGCGCAACAATCCCAAACTGTTTTTCAAAATGTGTGTTGGTTTGTCCAATTGTCCTCCGCTTCCGCGCTGGCTCGCTTGACGTGTTGGCGATGCTCTTGCATCATACTCCCTCGCTTGAAAAATTTCATGGGATCCTGTCCATGAGCTCCTGCACGGTCTGTCCATGCCTTTGTATCTCTGCTTCAGTCTCCCAACTGGCATCTTCCATTGAATGATTCTTCCACTTGACCATATACTCGAAGTATTCTTTCCTCCTAGTCTTCTTACCCACTCTCTTGTCCAGTATGCATTCCATCTGCAACTTCTCTGCAACTGGAATCTGTTTCATCCACTGGATCACTGGCTCCTCTGTTCCAGTCTCTGCTTCTCCAGTCTTGTATGGGTATAAATCTACGACATTGAATATCGGAGATATTCCTATCGCATCCGGTAACTCGATCTCATAAGCATTTTCCCCCAATTTCCTCAAGACCTTGCATGGCCCGATTTTCTTCATTTTCAATTTATTGTATGTTCCCCTCGAAAACCTTTCTTTCCTCAAATGTGATAGAACTAGATCACCAACTTCAAATTGAAGTTGTCTCCGATGTTGATCTGCTCTGCGCTTATATTCCTGGCTTGATTTCAGCAACCGCTCCTTCACCCTGCTATGAAGTTCCTTCATCACCTCAACGAATTCTTCTGCACTAGCGCTGCTAGTAGCAGTTTGTTTTGAATCCCTCAATTCAGAAAATCCTCTCGGCTGTATGCCATAGAAAACCTGAAATGGACTTTTTCCTGTACTCCAATTCACTGAGTCATTGTATGCAAACTCTGCCTGGGGTAATATACTATCCCATTGGCTATGGTGTTATGTCACCAAGCTCCTCAGCAAGTCTCCCAGACTTTTGTTGACCACTTTCGTTTGTCCATCTGTCTGAGGATGATAAGCAGAACTAAACGCCAAGTTAGTTCCTATCTTCTTCCATAAGGTCCTCCAAAAATGCCCTATGAATTTCATGTCTCTGTCCGAAACTATACTTTTCAGCAAACCATGAAGTCGAACAACCTCTCTGAAGAACAGATTTGCGATGTGAGTAGCATCGCTGGTTTTCTAGCATGGGATAAAATGTGCTATCTTGGGAAACCTATCCACTACCACAAAGATATAATCAAATCCTCTTTGCGTCCTTGGCAATCCCAATACGAAATCCATGTTGATTTCATCCCACGGCCTCTCAGGTATGGGAAATGGTTGATAGAATCCTGCATTCTTCTTTCTTCCCTTCGAATGCTGGAAAATTCGACATCTGTCAACGAATCTCTTGACATCTGCTCGCATTCCCGACCAAAAGTATGATTCGCTCAGCTTCGCGAATGTCTTATCATGGCCAAAGTGTCATGCTAATCCACCATTGTGCTTCTCCTTTAACAAGTTCTCCCTCATGGATCATTTCAGAATACACAGTTGATTGCCTCTGAACAACAATCCCTCCTGGATCATGTAGTCTATCCAAGGGCTTCTGTCTCTGACAACTGGATTCTCAGTTGCTTCATACGCTTCTGTAAAATCTATATCACCTGCATACATGTCCCTGAGGTCATCAAAACCCAAGGTCTTGAAGGTCTTGACTCTGAACTCATGCAACAACAAACACTTCCTGCTCAAAGCATCAGCCACTTTGTTAGCAGTACCAGAAATGTGTTTAATCACAAATGTGAAATTCTGCATATACTCTACCCATTTTACATGTTTCCGATTTAACTTCTCCTGTTGAGTCACAAACTGTAATGCGTGGTTATCACTATATAAAACAAATTCTCTTGGGATCAAGTAATGCCTCCACTTCTTTAGTGCCTGGATGATGGCATAAAATTCCTTATCGTATGTGGAGTATTTCAATTTTTCTTCATTCAGCTTCTCACTGAAATATGCGATCGGTCTGTCTTCCTGACTCAAGACCGCTCCTATGGCAAATCCACTTGCGTCACATTTCACTTGAAATATTTTCTGGAAATCCAGTAACACCAACACTGGTTGTTCCGTGATCTTCCGTTTTAACAGATTGAAACTTTTCTCAGCCTCTGTTGTCCAATGAAAAGACTTATGTCTTTTCTTCACTGTATCCATCATCGCTGCACTAATTCCACTGAAATTTCTGATGAACTTTCGGTAGAAACTAGCTAGTCCATGAAAAATTCTCACCTCGAATACATTTCTCGGTGATGGCCAATTCTTGATCACTTCCACCTTATCTGGATTCATCTTCAACTCATTAGCCGAAATAACAAACCCCAAGTAAATGAGCTCTATCTTCATGAATGAGGACTTCTTCATATTTATCAACAACTTCTCCTGCTGTAGCTTCTGCATCACTGTAGCCAAATGCTTCAAGTGTTCTGCCACTGATTTATTGTAAATCAGTATGTCATCCAAATACACAATGACGAACTTTCCGATGAACTCCCTCAGGACTTCGTTCATCAACCTCATGAAGGTACTTGGAGCATTTGTTAAGCCAAACAGCATAACAAGCCATTCATACACTCCTTCATTGGTTTTGAATGTTGTCTTCCATTCATCACCTTCTCTCATGCGAATCTGGTGATATCCTCTTTTCAAATCAATCTTTGAAAAGTATTTTGCTCCACTCAAGCAATCCATCAGATCATCCATCCTCGACAATGGAAATCTATACCTGATGGTTATCTTGTTGATCGCCCTTGAGTCGGTACACATCCTCCAGCCTCCGTCTTTCTTCGGACTGAGCACTGTTGGAACAACACATGGACTCAAGCTTTCCCTGACCAACCCTTTGTCTAACAACTCCTGGACCTGCTTCTTAACTTCTTCATTTTCTTACGGCGTCAATCTGTACGCAGATTTATTCGGCAAACAAGCTCCTGGTATGAGATCAATGTGAAGACTCACACTCCTCATCGGTGGCAACAAATGAGGTAATTCGTCCACTATGATGTCAGCGAACTCTTCCAACAGTTCTTGAACCTCATCTGGTAAATCATCCACTCTTGTGCTAGTCAGGACAATTCTCGGTTTCCTGACCACAAAGAATTGTGGATCTTCTTTCTTCTTAACCTCATTAAGAAGTTCTTTCCCACTCATGAGAAGTACTGTGATGCTTACTTCCGGCTTCACCTCCTTATCCTTTATCGGAAGCAACATATGGGTTCTCCCATTCTTCTCCAGGGTATATCTGTTCATTCTCTCGTCATGAATCACATTTATGTCATATTTCCATGGTCTACCCAGCAATAGATGACATACATCCATAGGAATGGCATCACATAAGATCTTATCATTATATCCTCCTATCTTGAATTCAACCAAGCATTGTTTAGTAACAGTTACCTGGTGTCCTTTTTGTAGCCACGAAACTCTGTATGGGCTTGGATGATCAGTCGTCTCTAGCTCCAGCTTCTCTACCATCTCCATAGATACGAGATTATCCATGCTACCACTGTCTACAATGACCTTGCATACCCTATCCTTGGTCTTGCAAGCAGTCTTGAAAAGTCTGGTCCTTTGGAATGAACTTTCCACCTCTTTCTCAGGTGTCTAAAGGACTTTTCGCATCATAAGTGATCTTCCGCCTTCTGCGTCTTCGGCCTCAACATCCCGCCTCTGTGCCTCGGTGATGTGAGCTTCACCAATGTCCTTCTTCTTTTCTAGACACTCGTAAGACTTGTGTCCATTCTTTCTGCATGTGAAGCATGTGATTACTCCACCTCTTCCTCTTCCTCTGCCTCTAGTACGAGGAAAAGTGTTGTTGTCAGCATATCCTCCGCTCTGCTCTATATGCTGCCCTTTCTGTTCAACGTATGGCCCTCTCTGTGAGGGTCGACCTCTCTCAGTACGAGTTTGAGGTTTCTTCCATTCCTCCTTAGACTTCTGATATTTGTCCTGGGCAACTGCTTTGCCTCTGGGTTGGCTTCTGCCTTGGCCCCTCTAACTCTGTTTTCGGCTCATCTTCTCTTCAGCTTTCAGAGCCATCTGATAAGCATCCTCCACCGTCCTGATGGTAACCATGCTCATCTCATCCTGGATATCATATCTCAGGCCATTCATATACCTGGAAACCTTCTCATCATCGCTCTCCCGATAACCTACCCTGATGTTCAGTTGATAGAATTCCTTAGTGTATTCTTTCACTGTCATCAGCTTCTGTCTCAGGTTCTGCATTCTCCTGAACAGAGTAATTTGATAGTCTCTCGGGATGAATTTCGCTTTCATCTTTGCAATCATTCGATCCCAACTTTTAATTTTCTTCTTGCCTTTACAACGTCTGTCAGCTTATAGCTCATCCCACCACAATGTTGCATGTCCCTTCAATCTCGTGACAGCATGCCTGACCTTCTTATCCTCTTCGACCTCTTCATAGTCGAAGTAGGTGTCCAGAGCTCTAATCCAATCTAGTAGCTTCTCTGCATCCAGATTTTCCTCGTAAACTGGAATATCCATCTTCGCTCTTGCACCCATCCTGGAAATAGCATTGATCAAATGTTCATTTGATGCATCTTCGGCTGCAACTTCCTCTTCGCGTTCAGCCTCAATCTCTCTCTTGGAATCAATGAGATCCCTTGCACTAGCTATGCGTATTTGCGCTGTCTCCATGTCTTCGAGTCTTGCTCGGAGATCACACATTTGTCTCTCCATTTCTAGATTGGTTACCTGCCTGCCTCTTCTTCTCTGCACCTCCCTATCCTATGGATCGGGTGACTGTCTTTCTCTCCTTGGCGGCATGGTGAATTTCTTCTTCTCTTCTATAGAAAGCGAGGAACCTTTCTGTGCTCTGATACCACTTGATGGCCACACGGCCCCTTCACCACCTGCAGGTTGGAAGGTCCACGTGCACACACAGGATCTTCTTCTTCTCGGCTCGAAGAACTCTTGAATAGATATTATATTTCCCTGTCAGGAAATCTGCACCCACAGAACACTCTGCATGATTCCCCCTCTCTTTACTTATCGGGGAATCGAACTTCGCGACTTCACGATGTCAAAGGTCGATCACTGCGCTCTCGAATCCCTGAGACCTAATGGCCAGTCAACCCTGACTTTTCTCTTGTCAAAACATTCCTTATCACGATTTCGCTACTCGCAATATCGAACCACTCGATTTACCAACTTCCGAACCCCTATGCCCCGAAACTCCGATGCGCTCGTGGGTTGACTTTTCAATGATCCCATCACCTCGTCGGGATTTCGTACTTCACGGGATCCCGAATCCTGATGCCAATGGTTTCGGGACTTTACCTTCCCCGAACTCCGATACAGTGTGCCACCTGTCCTCCACTAACTTCATGTGGCCCCACACACTGTCCTTCGACTGTCGGGATATCGCGTATCGCGATATCGCGATTCCTGTTGCAATAATTTGGAGCTTCAACTCACGAAACCCCGATCCATGATATGCGTGTGAATCCAACGACCCTCGTGATCCTGATCAACAGCTCCATCCCTTCTGAGCTTAGAACCTTTTGGGAATACGTCGCCGTATCCTCCCTGCACCTTTCCAAGATCTAATGGCTCACGTTGATTCGCGGATTCTCCTAGGGGAATTCCGACCGTCTATTCTCCCTGATGAATTCTGTGAAATGAATCAAGTACTTCCTCCATGAGGACTTGTTCACCTGTGCGCAAACTTATAGCACCTGCTTGAATACTTCAACCCCAACTCTCTGTGCAATCTTTCGATGAATTCAAGGACCTATCCTTCCTGAGCTTTCCCACAACTTTCGAGTCCTTCAGGAAACTCCCTTGTGCGCACTCCTTGCGGTAACCCTTCAACTCCATCTAAGTGTTGGAACTCTTTGACTCTGTGCACGCCTGTAGCAGCAGTCCTTCGACGCTTCACTCAAGTTTACAACCCTGAGTCTTTTACCTGTCCTACACACTCCTTGCATGGCCATGTGCCCAACTGCACCTTCTGGAATGAATGAGAACAAAAGCTATCTCTATCTGAACCCTCTGCCAATGCACTCCTTGCGGACAATTCGACTGCACTCCTTACAGGAATATCTGGCTCAAATAGAGAAACAATTGAAACTCATTCCCTCACCCTCTCAAACTTCAATTCAACCATGAAATCATATACACAACATATAAAAGCAAATGCATAACAGGAAAACATTCATGAGCACATCAACATCAAATACACAGAGAACAACACAAACCATGAATTTGAATAAATTTTTTTATATTAATTGAAATGTCTGTACATGGGTGTTCTTTACACATCTCTCTGCATGCTCTTCTTCCTGAATGCTTCATCTATTTCCTAAATTATTTTACAATGTACAATGAGGGTGTCTATATCCGTTCTCCCTCCTTCTTTCTAAAACAGTCTAATCTATGAATTAAAATCCTATCTACCTGCATTAACTATATTAAATGTTGGTTATCTACTAAAGGACGAGAGCTATCCACTCAAGGTCCATTACAATATACAAGTTCGCCAAATCTTAATGGCTCATTTAAGATTTATGCAACAATCCCAAAGTGTTTTTCAAAATGTGTGCTGGTTTGTCCAGCTGTCCTCCGCTTCCACGCTGGCTCGCTTGACATGTTGGCAATGCTCCTGCATCACATGTGTCCTAGCGTTGGTCCTTAGCACGTTGCCACCAAATTCATGCACCTAGTCGTATTTTTTTGGGCCATGTGGCCATAACCTATGGCTTCCCGCACTCTATTCAGTTGGGCCCTCAATCTAAATCCCTGGTCATGCGCCCTTGGTCGGCGGGCTAGCCCGACTGACTGGGCACCGACCCTTAACAACTCAGTGCTTAAACGATGAGACCCTGGGTCCTATGGAGTTATGTCGAAACTTGGGCTAGGCCCAACGCATTTGCGCCAACACAAACTATGCAGATTCATATGGAAGGGTTCTATGTTGCGCGTCGGGGGATGGGGCCTAGCCCCCAACCCTAACCTCCACTAGACACAACACTGCTCAACTTTAAATATTAGTGGAGGTGTTTAAGGGTTAAGAAACAAATGCGGGCGAGTTGGCTAGCCCATCCCCACCAAACCCTGGCCCAGTGGGAGGTCGCGCGTTCAAAACTCATGCACTCCATAATTTTTTCAAAGACCAACGAACCAATCCATGGGTGCCACGTGGCAGCCCATGTCTGGGCCACGTGGCACCACACCACTCGCCCACATAATATTCCATGTGTCATAAGACCATTCGACTGACTATCTTCCCAAGTGTCAGCCACATGTCGTACGGATTGTATGGACCTGCCACATCATATGTATGGACGTGCCATGTGTCACCACTGCAAGAGTGGCACGTGTCACTCCCTCATTGGTCCCCTATACATGTCCATGTCATCAGTCTGTATGCCCAGTCAACTTACCATGTCAGTTGTATGGAACCTTCCATGTCATCGTCAACTATGCCTGCCACGTCAGCTATATGGTCGTATGGCCTGTACAGTCAGTTTCCATGTGGCACTGTACGGACTGTACAATCATCATTTTTTTTGCCTGTTTTGAAAAATGACAAATCGCCATATCTGGAGCATACGACGTTTGTTTGAGCTCATTCGAGTTGCATTGGTGATCCAGATTTTATGAGCAGAATGAAATGAATACAGATTATTAATAGATTCTTAGCACAAAATAACAGAGATACAATAAAACTGGTTTTCTATTCAACAATGAACTAAGCTGAAACTGTAAAATGCAGCGGAAACAAGCTTGCTATAATGGTGGTGGCTTATCTCTGAGAAGAGATGTGACGGTTGCGCTCATTTGCAAGAAGAATATTTAAATGAGGATTTAAAGGCATTTTTACAATAAACAAGAATGCCCAAAACCCTAGGCATCCAAAAACCTAACCCTAGGAGATGAAGCGCCAAAAGTCATGTGGGCCTCATTTGGGTAAGTTAGTACATCAACTTACTGGGGTCGTAACTTTTGCATACAATCTTCGTTTTAGGCGTGTGATAGCCCGTTGGAAAGGTATCGTCAAGGAGATTCATTTTGGGGAATAAATTATTCCTTTGGCTATCATTGAGGAGATCGATCCCAAAAAACCTTCATTTAGGCCCTCAAAATGGCCCCAGAAGTTAAAACTGCTAAAAATAGTAAATTGTCAAAATTGTCAGAAAATTGTCTTGAGCCAATTGGAAAAGGTGGGTGGCGACTGATATCCACCTGGATCAATCCTCCATCCTTAGGAAGAAATGGTCTCCATTTTGTTGAGGTCCCCCGTTAGATGAGGAAATTTCTACTGAATTTGGCCCAGGGTGAGCCACTTGCCTTGGTGCAAGAGTTGCCCTGCTTTGATGACTCGATAAAGTTGGATCCTTTGTTGTTGAGTTCCCTTGATATATGTGTCTACAATCTGATCATTAGATTCATGTTGTATGTAGTCGAGGTTGATATCTATTGGTGTCAGTTGTTCTGCTACTTCTGAGGTGTCCAATAATGGTTGGAAATAAGGGCGAAGAAGATCCACATTGAACATTGGGTGTAGTACAAGGAAAGGAGGAATGTTGATCTTAAAAGCATTATCCCCCACGGCCTTGGCGATAGTGTATGGCCCATAATGGATTAGGTGAACCTTCCTATGGGGTCCTGTAAGGCATTCTTTCTACAAGTGCAACCAAACTTTGTCACCCACCTGGAACTTATGTGGCACCTGACGTTGATCATGGCGTTGTTTGTACTTGTTAATGGACTTTTGTAGGATATGCTTAACATGTTGGCGGATGTGCTGGATCCACTCAATGAACCGGGTGGCTTTGTCAGCTTCATTTGAAGCAGGAGATGAGTCGATCGAGGTGGTTGTAAGGGGAAGTGCAACATCTATGGGACCCAATGGTTGGAATCCCAACCCCACCTGAAAGGGGTTGTGGCCGGTTGAGCTATGCAGGGCTCGATTGTAGCTATGTTGGACATAGGGAAGGCTCTCATCCCATGTGCGAGGGTGCTTTGAATTATACATGCGAAGGATATGCACAATCATTTGATTTACAACCTCGGTTTGGCCATCTGTTTGGGGGTGGAAGGGCATGGATTTGGTGAGCTTGGTGTCCAGTAGTGACCAGAGGCTCAACCAAAATGTGCTGAGAAATATACTATCCCGATCTAAGACAATGGTTTGTGAGATTCCAAAATTTACCCAGACGCGTTCAAAGAAGAGCTTGGTAGTGGCCTCTGTTGTGATTCTCTTATTGCAAGCAACCAGAATCACCATCTTAGAAAAGCGATCAACAACCACAAAAACACAGTCATTTCCCCACTTGGTGGACAGGAGGCCCAACATGTAATCCATTGAGATGGATTCCCATGGCCTGTCAGGAGTAGGAAGAGGGGTGTACAGGCCCTGTTTCTTAGTGGTTGGTTTGGCAATAGTGTAGGTAGTGCAGGACCTGATATACTTGTTGACCTCCTGTCGAATTTTCGGCCAGTAGAAATGTTTCTGTAGCATCGCCACTGTCTTTTAGGCGCCGAAGTGTCCTGCCACCCGACTGTAGTGGACTTCCCAGATCATCTTCGCTCGTTCATTTGATGGAACAAAGATATGGCCCAGACGACACAACAACCCATCCTGAAGATGGAAATTATCGACAACTACGTTCGCACCCAACATTTGGTAGGTGGTGGAGAATTCAGGGTCTGTCTCATAGAGTTGGGGCCATCCAGATGTCACATGGCCGCAAGAGTCTAGCACTTTGGTGAGTATTGCGACTGGCGGTCTGCTGAGGTAATCAGTGACGCGATTGGTGCTTCCTTTTTTATACTTGATGTTGAGGTGGAATTGTTGCAAGTATGTGGACCACTTTTGATGGCGGTCATTCTGTAATTTTCCTTGTGTCTGCATGAACTACAGTGGCTTATGATTAGTGTGGAGTATTGTCTCCTTCCCAAGAATGTAATGTCTCCATTGGCGGCAGGCTTGCACAATGGAGTACATTTCTTTGTCATAAGTAGGGTACTTACGGACAATATTTGACAATGTCTCACTATGATAGGCCACAGGGTGGCCATGCTGAGTGATAACGACATCCACAACATAGTCTAAAGCATGTTTCTTGATCTCAAAGGGATGTTGCAGGTCTGGTAGTGAAAGTATTGGGGCTGAGCACAAGCGCTACTTCAAATCATCGAACGCTTGTTGTTGGGACCGACCCCACGCAAATTTTGCCTTACCACCACCCCTATTTATTTGTCTGAGGGCCCATGCAATATGGGAGAATCCCAACATGAACCTGCGATAGAAATTGGCAAGGCCCAAGAAGCTTCCGAGTTCAGTGAGTGTTGTTGGGGATGGCGAGTCACGAATGACTTGGATCTTGGCTGGATCGTCATGTACACCATGCTGATCAATGGTGTAGCCCAGGTAATGGACCATGTCCATGCCGAAGGAGAATTTTTCCAAGTTGGTGTATAACTTGTGTTGTCACAGGGTGTGCAGAACCTATTGAATATGTTGCAAGTGTTTGGCCCAAGTCTTGTTGTAAATTAGAATGTCATCCAGATACACCACTACAAAATTATTGGTGAATGGTCGCAGGATATCTTCCATCATCCTCATGAAAGTGGCTGGAGCATTTGTCAAACCAAAGGGCATGACAAACCATTCAAAAATGAAATAAATGGATTATTTTCCACCTGGATCAATTGGGTTCGTATTGATGAGGCCTACGCACACGTTTGTTTTGAAGCCATTATGAGAACTTTGATTTTTAGGCCTTTCTGAGCCCCATGAAGCTCCTGGATCCAATTTTGGATCACACCTCCCCACTAAGGACCTTTTGGTCCCAAAAAAGGTTACTAACCAGTCATCAAGCTTAGGATAGGCCACCCCGCTTGTTCTCTGTCTCTGAACTATGTCATGTGCACCTGTCTCATCAAGATCAATTGTAAAACAATCATGATAACTGACAGCATATTGTTAGCCATTTGTACCCTGTCACATCTTACTAAAGCCACTATCATCTATGTAGACAACATTACTAATGATAGCATAAAAAATATGACTACAAATGAACTGATATGTTTGTAATATTTGCAGGACATTAGCTTATCTTGAAGCAAACTGTGATTGATTTTCCATTCTACAATCATCTCATGTTATTGCTTAAGATCAATTACTTGATTTGAAACAATTATAGTTGTGTTGCTTTCTTGAGCCACCTTTCTTAATTGTTCCATAGTTTGAAGAGTTTTATTTTCCTTTAAACGATGAGCATGGACCATATAATCTTGACCTGCTTTGTTGAAATGATATTGATTCTTTTCCCTATAGAATATTGCTTTACGATCATACAAGTAAGGACTTCCTAAGACCATTCCACATTCACTTAGTGGCACTACATCACATGTTACCTCATCCAAAAACTTAGATGAAATTGCAAATTTTAATGTGCATTCCTTTGTTATATGCAAATGATGATTGTTGCTTATCCATTTAAGTGGGTAGGGATTATGATGCATCTATGTTTTTAATCCCAATTGTTTAACCAATTCCTCTAAAATTAAGTTAGATTGAGATCCATTATCTATCAATGTGTCAACCTTTGTGTGCTTCATGATGACCCTTATGTGAAACAAGTTACTTCTACAATCAAATCCTTTACCAATTTTACCTTTCATACCAACCATTGAGACTTTAGATTCATCACTTGAATCTGATCCCAAGTCTGTGGGTCGTGTTGCTACTGCAACAGTTTGCCTCCCCTTATTTTCCTTGAACCACTTCGGTCTCTTCTCAAGATGCAATTGCCAATAACAGTCCTCATCATGCCTTTCTTTCTTACAATGCTTGCAAGAGGGCTTCTCTTCCTTTCTTGCCATTGAATTTGCCTTTCTTCCATTCCACCTCTTTTTGTCCTCTTTCCTTGAAGACAATTCCCCTAATAAGCCAACACCTGTTTTCCCTACTTCAATGTATGTCAGTTGAACATAAGCCTCATCAAGATTAGTTGGTCCAAACATGAATACAATATTTCGAATATGTGCAGGTAAACCTCCTATATACTTCATAAGAGTTTCTTGGGTATGTAAAGGAATATCTAACATCAATGCCATTTTACGAAAGCCATCTTTGTATTCTTGCATTGTTTGTCCTTTTCTTAGTTTAAGATCTTTTCATTCAATTAATGCTTTCTCTTTATAACCCAAAGGATAGAATTTCTTTCTAAGTGTAGAAATCAAACTTTGTCATGATGGAAATACATTACCCACTTGTTGTGTTCCATTTTGCAACTTGCTTTGCCACCAAATGGGTGATGTGCCTGAAAGTCTAAGTGATGCCAACTTGATCTGAGTTGCCTCATCATTGTTTTGTTGCACACTGCAATAAACCTCCATATGTCTGACCCAATTTTCAAGTCTATCTGCATTAACTTCACCATTATATATGGGTAATTCGAATTTAACATCAAGTTTTAATAAATACATTTCATTCTTATGTTTATCAACATGTTTCTTTGCAGTGCTTTTAGAACTTGAACTTGAAGAAGAAGGAGAAGAAGGAGGTGAAGATGGACATGAAGGAGGAATTTGAGGAGGATCCTCTCCTTCTTTACTTTTTCTCTTTGAATATTCACCAAGAACTGGTCTCTTCTGTTCTAGGTAATCATCATACAAAACCTTGATCATCTCCGACATAGCAAAGAAAGTTTTTCGAAACTCTTTCTCATCCTGAGAAAGTCCCTCTTTCGATGCCATCTTATCGCTTTGAGAAGTTATCTTTCTCAATCCAATCAATGTATTCTCTTCAACAAGATTGCCTTCACCACGATGTTTCTTTACCCTGGTTAACATGCAAACTCAAATCCAAACGTCAACTAGCTCTGATACCACTTGATCCAAAAAGATCTTTTAAATGACAATGGTTGAACTATTATGCATGTGTTTTTTAGCCATTTAGGAAGCTGAATGAAAGAGGAAGAAATATGACAACCACATTAACATATACAGATATGAAAAAAATCAAGAAGAACAACAAACCATAGAACACCAAAGTGATAACGGAGTTCGACAATCTCGCCTATGTCTTCGAGCCTTTGTATCAGTGGGTGAGGCTTTCTTATTTCTGTTTGAATCTTTAAAATGATGTCATAATAGTGAAAAAAAGGTTACAAACTGATCTGGTCTTGTTCTACCAGATCTCTAGAACCCAACAAAAGAAACGACACTGAAATCGGATGACTGGAGCTCCCAAAAATGGCCCACAAAGGTGCACTCCTCAATAGCTTCCCTGCATAAAAATGGAGTTGGCTTGGAAAATATTCAGCATAAACCTACTCTGAATGTTCTCCTTGGCTCCAAGAATCCTTGGTTTATATATATTTGAAGTTGCTAACCATCTCCCAACTTCCCCCCAAGATCTGGCCTAAAAAAGGGCCCAATATCCCCCCCAAAAGACCAAAATCCCTCAAATCTGCTAAAAAATACTAATAAAATCATATAATATAAAATATAAACCCACTTGTGAGAAATATTAGGGAACAACCCCTTATTCACTAGCCCCTGGGCATATGGAGACCCGCCATGTGTCCTAGCGCTGGTCCTTAGCGCGCTGCCACCGAAGTCCTGCACCTGGTCATATGTTTTTAGGCCATGTGGCCATAACCTATGGCTTCCCATGCTCTATTCAGTTGGGCCCTCAATCTAAATCCTTGGTCGTGCACCCTTTGTCGGCGGGCTAGCCCGACCGACCGGGCATCGACCCTTGACAACTCATCGCTTAAACGACGAGACCCCAGGTCCTATGGATTTACACCGAAACCGGGGCCAGGCCCAATGCATTCGCACCAACAAAAACCATGCAAAGTCATATGGAAGGGTTCTATGCCGCGCGTCGGGGGCTAGGGCCTAGACCCCAACCCTAATCTCCGCCAAACACATCACTTTTCAACTTTAAATATTAGTGGAGGTGTTTAAGGGTTAAGAAAAAAAATGCGGGTGGGTTGGCTAGCCCAACCCTGCAAAACCCTAGCTCAATGGGAGGTCACGCATTCAAAACTCATGCGCTCCATAATTTTTTCAAAGACCAACGAACCAATCCATGGGTGTCACCTGACAGCCCATGTTTGGGCCACATGGAACCACACCACTCGCCCACATAATCTGCCACGTGTCAGAAGATCATTTGACCGACTATCTACCCAGGTGTCAGCCACGTGTTGTATGGATTGTACGGACATGCCACGTCATCTGTACGGACGTGCCATGTGTCACTCCCTGATTGGTCCCCTGTACCTATCCATGTCATCAGTCTGTATGCGCAATCACCCTACCACGTCAGCTGTATGGACCCTGCCACATCATCGCCAATTGTGCCTGCCATGTCAGTTATATGGTCGTACGACCTGTACATTCAGCTACCACGTGTCACTGTATGACTGTACAGTCATCATTTTTTTTTGCATGTTTGGAAAAATGAATAGATCACCATATATGAATCATACGACATCCATTTGATCTCATTCAAGTTGAGTTGGGTTTGTATTGATGATGCCTACACACACGTCCATTTTGAAGCCATTCCGAGAACTTTTATTTTTAGGCCTTTCTGAGCACCATCAAGCGCTTGGATCCAATTCTAGATCAAAAAATAATTGCACGTACCTATTGACACATCAAATGAATATCCTGAGGTTGAATAATAAGAAGATCCTACATAAGCACATGAAGAAAATCCCTAGGAAGTATATAAAAAGGAAGACAAAGCTAAGGAGCTAAATGACTCAAAGAAACTCCTTCTTGAAGAGTCCAAGCAAGAAGAACTGATAGATAAGGTTGATCTGCAAGATACCAGATATATAAAATATGCAGAACATAAATGAAATGCTAGAAATGACAGAATAACAGTAAAATATCCAGCATAATCTTCACAATACACAGAAATGATATATGA
>JZKD02S1672774.1:562570-578318 GCA_000966675.3 Picea glauca
GATGTGTTTCTTTTGTCAAAATGTGTGTATTAAGTCCCCACCGCTTGCCTCTATATATATGATCATAGACCTACACTCAATAACCTTGAACTTAAGTATTCTCTAAGGAATTGGGACCCACTCGTTCCCATGAGGGATGGATGGGTTATATTTCAATATCCAAAGTTTTAGTTTAAACCGACAAGTTCTCTAGAAAGAGAATGGAATAGGTTTATCTTAAAATATTATATGGGACCCACCAAAGTGTCCCATGTTAAGGATTCTCTATATCGAATTTTATAGCATAATTATCCTTTATTTATGATAACTATAATTACCCTTTATTTATTATAATTATCTAGTTTGATGTATATTTATAGCAATTTTCAAGTAAAATTCACTATATTTAATGGTTTAAACTAGATAAAAGTACAAGCTCTTTGAGATACTTACTTATGCTCTTAAATAGGCTCTTTGAGATACTTATGCTAGAAAAGCTTAACCAGCAAGCTTTAAATAAACCATTTTAGCATAATAATTAAAATTTAATTATAACTCGGCAAATACTTATGCTTGAAAAGCTTAACCAGCAAGCCTTAAATAAACCTTTTAACATAATAATTAAAATTTAATTAGAACTCGGCAATGCAGGAAACTGCAAATATGACAACGAGATTCATGAAAAGCACATTTGTGGAATAAATTATGTCATTTGCGATGGGCCATACGTTATCATGTTGTAAACCACTTAAATAAGTAGTAGATTTTTGGAGGTTTTTTGACAATTTTTTTCGTTTGATTTTGTTCAAAATTTAATGATGAATAGTTGGATCTGCAGATTTAAGTGGCTAAATTAATATAATCGGAGTGTTACAGGTATTTTTCATAACACTGAATTTATTTATATATTTAGAAATACAATTTAAACAAAAAAAATAATGATTTTATCCAAATTTACATCACCAAATTTAAAAAAAAAAACTAAAATTTTTTTTTTGCCAACTCCCTTAAAGTACGGTCAGCCCATGCAACAGATCACAGCGTTCGATAAACAGCATTCAAACCGCTCCGGTTTTTCCGTCGGGTTTTTTCCTTTATTCGAACAAAAATCTGATCCGAATTCTCAGTTATATGCAAAATTGCAATTCTTCATCGGACGGATACGGAGCGATCTGAGTGCTGGGTAGTCGACTCCGCCGATCAACACTCTCTAGATCGATCTTGGAGAACCCTACACCGTTGGATCTTTGTGCTCTGAAAGTCTTTCCTGGATTTCAAAATTGGCAACTCTGCCGTCTCCAAACTTCCATCTGTTTCCATTCTTTAACTGCCCTTCCCTTTCTCATGCCATATTCTTCCAACTTCTGTCAAATCTCCCAGATTATTCCGATGCCATAATCTTCCATCTTCCGTCAAAGCTCCCATACTTTTATATATATCTATGGCCCTGCTTGTACAAGAAAAAGTTGAGATGCTATGATTAGCTATATATACCCAATATTGTTATCCCATGCTATCGAATCGGCTCAGACCCTTCCCGGCAAAGAGTAGGGAGAGAAGTTCTTCACTGCAGCGGACTTATCATCCTCTTCTCCCCTGGTCTTTACAGTTTATACGCCACTGTTGTGTTCCGCGTTCAAAACTCTGGGCCGTCTATCAATCATGACTGAGACGCTTAGAAAACGCGGCCGTGAGCATGAGGTTCTGCCGGACTCCATTGACGTCCGCGAGCCGAAGCGCCTCCATGCCGAGAAAACAGACCAGTTTCTTCAACTACTGCAATTTGACAAAACCCTAGCCGACGAGGAAGAAGAAGAATGCGCTCCCAGTGAGGAGCTCGTAAATGGAGTCATGAGAAGCCTGGAGGAAGAGATTGCTGGTACATCTTCCACTTCTTATCTCTCATCCAACTTTGGGGATAATTCTGCGGCCTCCGAAATTTCTAGCGATCATGCAGAGGGAACCGTAGCTTCAGACTCGGGGATGGATCTGTGTTATCTCCTGGAGGCTTCAGACAACGAGCTTGGCATTCCACCGAGCCCCGTTCTGAACTGGAAGGACGAAGTCTGTAAATCCCCGAAGAAAACATCGGAGGGTTTGTGGGAGACCCCGGATCTTAAATCCCTTGGCGAAAACTGGCATTTCGAAGACGATATGGAAAACTATCAACAGTTTGTAGTGTATGAAGATGCCTGGGATGCAAACCAGGATTATACGATTAGAGATTTTGTCAGCCAAGACATGTTATTTGACGCGGATTTTTCTGCTCCCTGGAGACTGTGAACTGGTGGTGGCATGTAATCAATGCAAGTGTTCTTTATTACGGTATAGCTTGTGCTTCAATCTCGTGAATCTCGTGTAGACGAGATCTGTATCATACATATATAATTTTTAACATCAGAAAATGAGATTGTTCGGCGAACTATGTAACGTAATTTTCATGGTTGCAAATTTTAAATTTAACAGTGTTCATGGTTGCAAATTTTAAATTTAACAGTGTTCATGGTTGCAAATTTTAAATTTAACAGTGTTCATGGTTATCCTAGCAGGTTAGTAGTTACGTAGATAATGACATCTACAAATATGCAAATTACAGTAGCGTTTCTATTAAAGATATAAGTGCATAGAATAATTAACCTATGTTTCATCATAATAATTTTTTTTTTATGATATTAAAGCTTACTAAAGCTTAAAGGTTGTTCATGAGAGTGCAGGAATATAATACGTAATTATTGTATGAGAGTACAAAGGAATGTAATAGTACTGAAAAGAACGAAAAGGAGAAAATAATTAAGTAACATTAACCCAACTAGATAGGTAACAGTTAAAAAACTTAATAAGGAGGAGGTTTCCTAGTTGAGCTCTCTTGCTATGGAGAATCACTTCTAATATTTAAGGTTGCAAAAAAAACTTGATTTAAGGTAGTAATTAGGTTTACAATACTTTACTAGTCTATCATATGAGTTTGGAAGCTAGTCATGGGGTTTCTGCCTACTAGTGTCAAAGGGTTGGAAGTGCATAACCTCTAAATGGATTTTTTGTTCTTTGAATAGGATATGGTCGCTATCATGAAGTTTTGCACAATAAGAATGGATGTCAAAACCTTGTACATGGTTAGGGAGGAAAATAAGGGTTGTAGGCTCTAAATAAAATTCCAAAAACTCATGGGCTATAAATGAAACCTTAAACCACTACACAAGTCCTTTAAAAAAGATATTTAACCTCTAAATGGATATGGATGCAATAAGAATGGGTTTCGATACTTTAGTATTTTAAAAGAGGAAATCAAATACCTTATGCTCTAAATGAAACTTTTAGGACTTGTGAGACAAGCTTCAAACCCCCACATAAATCCTTTAAATGAGATGTAAATATAAACACCATTAAATTTTCTTACCTAACATATTAAGAATTGGTGTATTGTTCATATAATTTAACAAAACATATAAAAACTACTTAATATGATTTTTATAATGTCAAGGTTTAAATTCCATATTAGTGTAAATTCTGAACCTCTTCTCCGTATATTTTGACTTATTTGTTGGTTCATTTATCCACTTATTTTCTATAAAGAATAACTTTTTCATCAAATACTATACCATACCAAAGAGTGGTGGTCGACAAGTTTCAACGCCTTTTTATTTTAATTTGAGTAGGATTCCAATGTATCTTAATGGGAGACGCACATTGCTATGTGATATGATTCGATTCGATAGGATTGTACTCATACAATTCAGCCCACTCCTCCTTGTACGGTGCATTCTTTTATGCACTTGCCCCGAATATCATTGAAAGGCCATTCACTTATTCATAGTATCGAACATCATCACAGACATCGTACTTTTGGGGAACTTGAAGAGTCATGCAACCACTGAAACAATAAACACAACCATATCAATGGCTTCTTTGGGTATTTTTTTAAATGGGCGATGGAAAATGTTGAAGTAATTTAAGGAAGGTTTACATATTAATTAAAATTATTTTATTTAATAATTGGTTCATCATTGACTTTCTATCATGATTTTAATTGGAAATATACTTATATGTTTTGAAAAGAGAGGGAGTAAATCTTCATAGATTCAAGGACACGAAACATATATAAATTTTTAGAAAGTGTAATTGATATAGATATATGAAGAAAAAAACGTAAGAGTAAGTGTTTGTAGTAAATAATGAAGGATACAAGGAATGTTTACCATAGCCTTTCTTTTAAGTATCTATAACATCATGGTATGACATCACGATGATCACTTTGATGCCATATCCTTATTAGAATTAGAGATGTTAGTTTCATGAAGGCACTTCATTCCCCCAGAGGGGCATCCAATGCAATTGTCATCTTTGAGAAGGAAACCCCAATATCAATGGCCTCTACTCCATCCTTCGAGGGAGGACAAGGTTCCCCAATAAACTCTTCTAGGAAGACTATATCAAATTTTGTTTAAGTCGATGGTTGTTGATTTTCCTTAGCCAGAGAAAATTCTGACATTGGTTGCTTAGGAAAATTCCATTTTTTTTATTTGGATTTGGTCCCTTTTTCCCTTGAAGGATGAGCTTGTGCATGGGCATAAATATTGTGTAGATGTCATCTAAGTTGATGAATTCAACACTAGAATGTTGTGTTCTCATAATTCAATACCTGAATCTACCTAAAACTTTCATTTGAGGGTCATTTTATCTAGAAGACTCTTACTCAAGTCTATTTCAACATAGATGTGGGTGTATGTACATAATCTCGTTATAACTCTCCAATTTTATTTTTATGTAACTACCCAAAGTATTCTCAATATCCTCAAAAATTGATATATACCAAGATTGAAATGGAAAATTTGGGAGGTGTACCCAAAGTGTCATTCTAGTAATTGACATAGAGTTAGGATCAAATTTTGGAAATCAAGGAGATATAAAAGGCCCCACTCTTCCCCAAAACCAAGGACCCTCCTCTAAAACTTACTTATAAGCAACATGATAAAAAATATGAATTAAAAAAACACCTTTGGAGCATAGAGGAATCTCATAATTCTTTTTCCATGTTGAGTGGATCTATTGGTACAACTCTGATGAAGGAGGCCAATAACCATTAAATCTACAAATGGCAAGTTTTTTGGAGATGAGTGATCTTCGACTATGTGATCTCCATCGATGACACACCTTTACCTTTTTCCATGATATATGTATAGGCGGAGGAGGGATTGAAGCATTTTTTTGTATTTGAAGACTTTTTAAAACCAACTCCTTAAAGGACATGAGTTTGGAAGTTGAAAGAACCTCATGTTATAACATTATTTGGTTACCAGTGACCATGGATTCCTTGTTTCCCAAGATATTAGCCATTGAATATATTTGATCCACATGAAACATATGTTAAATTGGTTTTTTTCCTCATACCCACATTCTTCCTTTGAGAAATGCACTGGTACCCATGTGTTTCCTTTAAGAAATGCAGGGTGTCTTCCAAAAATTGTAAAAAGTAAAAAATGAACATTAATTGTGCACTCCTAAGCGGGGTTTACGAGATCCGTGCAACTATACAACCCTAATTATTATTGCCAACAAACTTAACCCACTTGTGATAGTATAAATTGGGTTCAAATGTTGGAGAAAGGGAACCAACCATTCTAGTACCCTTATGTTGGAGCATTATCTTGAGAATTTAGAATTGGATTTTTATGACCAATTCCTTTTGTAGAAACCCTTGTTTTTGGGATTGACTCTCTTTCTTAGACTCTAGGATCTAAATCCTTGTTGATTTTCCCATGCACATATGGCAAGGAGTTTGAAGCAGCGTTGAAGTCTATAGGTAGTCCAAGTAGGAGGAACTCGAAATCTACTGACAAAGGTGCCAACAACATATCATGTATTATTTCATATCTTTGTAGTTTTTTTTTACGTTAAATTAATATATGAAGATCTCTCTTCTCCCCCCCCCCCCAAATCTATGTTGCAATTTACTCGAGTATTGATAACATGATTTTATGAGGAATTAGAATTAATCACTCGATGTTAATTAAGATTAGTTAGTTACAATTTTTCTTGTTTCATCATCATTGATATTAGATGATTTTAATGGTTTGAGGAAGGTTGTGTATTTCTATTGTGCATATTTTTAGAGAAGCTTGGAGTATTTAGGACCTTATCCAAACAAATTGCAAGAGAGTCAATCCTTGAAACACAAGTTTTTGCAGAAGGGATTGGTGATAAAAATCCATGGATAATTTTCAAGATAATGCTCCAACATAAGGGTACTAGAATGGACAATGCCCCTTCTCCAACATTTGAACCCTATTAATACTATCAAAAGTTGGTTAAAGTCATTGGTAACAAGAATTAGGGTTTTACAGGTGTACAAAACCCATAAACCCCACTAAGGAGCCCACAATTAATGCACATTTATTATTTTTTACAATTTTTGGAAGACACCCATGCCTTTATTAAAGGAAACATGTAGGTACCTACAAACTACAAAAATGAATGTATGAGGGAAAAAAAATCAATTTTGCATATGTTTCATGTGGAACAAAGATATGAAATGGATAATATTTTGGCCAACAAGGCATCCATGGTTAGCAGTGACCAAATAAATCTATAACATGCCATAATTGACCACCCCTCCATGCAATTGCAAAATCAAAATGAGGATTGAATATTTTCTTATGTGGTAGAGGGATAGAGGATTTTGGTCCTAAAGCTATTTACTCTCATAGATTATAATCCCTTGCAGTAGCTCCAATACACAAAATTTGTAGATCAATTTGTCACACAATTAATCAAATTTTTAGCATATCCATTATCAATTTGAAGATAGATGATGAATGCAACATTTCACTTTTTATTTTTATTTATGATCGATGCTACAACTTTTAGAAGTTATATAATAAGTGACCACTAAAATGAACGTTGCATTGAAATATTAAGTGATCATAGCTTTCAACATTATGGTTGAAGTGAGGACACTACTTTAGGTAAAGCAATATTGACTTTCCACAACAAACTTAATGATAAGGTTCAACATTTTTGAAGAACATTCTAGATTGTATGATTTATGGAAGTAAGTTTGCATTGTTAACTACAAACAACAATGGAGACAATATTGGAATCAAGGAGAGTTGTTTTATTGATAATTTAACTTGTTTTAAAGAAATCTTTTAATCAATTGTAGAAGCTTGCAACCACTTTGAAGCACTTCTTTGAAATTTAGAAATCAATACTATTTTTCAATAAGAATGATACGTAGATAAATGTTCAAGAATCAATATCCCTTTAAAAAAAGAAGAGAAAAGATAATGTATTTGACTTTGTTATGTACATGATTTCAACATGAACATTGAACATCATGTGAAATATGCAAGAATTTGCATGTGGATACTTCAAGTGTGTGTGTGTGTGTGTATATATATATATATTATTATTATTATTTTTAAAGAGACTGAACATTATATTATGTATAAGCAGTTGTGCCAGAGCGAACAACAAAATAAAAAAAATTGATACAAAATTTGTCCAGAGTGTCAAGAGGACTAGCTCTCCTTCTAGCTTATTTAACATATATGTCATTCTAAAGAACGTCCACATGAACTGGCTAGAATATTCCTTTACAAAGTGTCCAAGCAAAAAAACATTATGTGGTACATCACATATCAAATGAGACATTGTCTCAAATCCCATGCACTCCATTTTGTTGTGGAGAATATTCTTCTACCTCCATAGGAGTAGCTAAAAGGTCCCCTTGGCCACCCTATGAATTTCCATGACGAGATGTTGTTGAAACTTGGTTAATGGATAATGATTGTATAGTCTATGGAAAAACCAAACTTTTGAGAAATTGACACTTTACTTCAAGGATTTCAACTCTTTGTGTGAAGAATTGTTCCAAATTTCCAACTTTAATTATTAATTGTTGAATGGATGAACGATCAGATTCAATGATTTATTCATGACGTTTGAGAATTTATCTAAACTCTCTCCATAAAGGATCCATTACTATCTCAAATAGAATACTCTAGTTGTTGATGTAACTTAGCCACACACCTAAATTACAATTGTTGTTGGAATTATAGGAATGAGTAGAGATGTTGGTGACAAAGGTTTACCACCAATTTCTTAAGTTCTCGTTTCCATGGATGACCTTTAAAGAAACAATACCGAATGTGCAACTAAAACAAAATTTCTAGAGAGCGAACCAAAAGAATGGAGTAGGATGAGCTACATGATCCCTTGAGATAGAATAATTACTCCCATACTGGAGACTTGTTACCACAAGGTTCATGCATCAATTGGAAGGAAACAGATACCCATGGGGAATATTGGACTGCATATCTAAATAAACTACCTTGCATAGAGGATTGTCGGAACAAAGAGCAATAATGGAGAGAGAACCAAGACCAAGACCAAGACCAAGACCTGAGCTCCTAATTATGTATGGAATTTTCAGGGAGATGGTAGTCACTACAGGGAAAAACTCCAACTACAAACCTTCAGTTTGTGGATGAACACCAACAAGGACCCCAAAGTAGTAGACAGAAGGGAATTCAAACTGAGACAGGGAAAAACCTTCATAATACAAGAGTCTAGAACAAAGTTAACTTCCACCACCTTTGAATTTTTCATCCAAAAAAAATTAAATTCAGAGAAAATCCTCCAAGGGAATCAACCCAGCATCAAAATTGAGCCATGAAAATGATAACCCAAGATGTAAAGAAGAGGATAAATAATTCAAAACCTGTAGTTTATACCAACATTTTAGGATGTAATTGAAAGAAATGAATCAGGAAACTAGATAAAGACTGGTCTACTGAGAGATAACATACCACATAGAACGCTAACCATCGATGATTCCCACCAACTTTATCTGATAAAATGTCGAAGTACCACACCAAAACTGATACAAGCCACATAGGGGTAAGCCACACACCGTTAAAACCATAGCACCAACCATTCTCCTTAAGTATCGAGGCTCACACATATTTGCAGTTATGAATTCATAAACTCAAAAGTGGGTGGAGTTTGATGGAGAACCAAAATAATGCGTATACCAAGGTGCCAGTTGTCGCCCATACATAACACTTAGATGAATACCCATGGATTAAGGTAAATGGAGGAAATCACAAACTCCATTAACTTCAATTCCACCTTCTCCCATATTTGTTCCATGCTTAGCACATTTGATGGGAGTTTTGGTTCACACTTGTGTGTGTCCTTCTTAATGTTGGGGAGTTTAGACCCATGGTTCATCCAGAGTTATCCAACATAAACCCCATAGAATCAACATATCAATCCTTGACCAAGGCCGAGGAAGGTCTCACCCGATATGTAGAGAGGATCACAAAGACCATAAGGTCTTGTGATATGGATGAAGGATAAACAAACAAAGATTCATCGGATTGGCATCCATGCAGTTCATATCTAATAAATTATTAGGACTAAGAAGTAAAACAATACACACACATTTTCAGCTCATACATGATAAACATAGAGTGTATCAGAACTATCACATATTTATTACTAAATACATTCCATCACAACAGAGGTATAGATTACGCAATATATATATGACAACTATAGAAATTCATATCTTCTCTATATAAATCCTCAGAATTACAACATATTGCACAATGCATCTTTTCTTAAAACTAAGACATATAATAGACACATAAGTGTATTCAACAACATTACAATATTACAATAGGCTTAGAGAGAGATCAATACTAAGGATTCAATGAATCTCTTCTCCTCAATAGTTATCTAGTTTCATTTCTGATATCATTACTTCCTTTTATAGCTTTCTTTTCCTGGGAGCATTGTCTCTTTCTACTCTGCTCCACTCGCTCAGCTAACAAAATTGCCTCACACACTTCTAACATATTCTTACAGTCTACTTAACCTTCAGGAATCGAGATGATCTTAACTGCCTTTCCAACTCATCTTTTGTCAACTCCATGATCCCTTGTGTTGCTGGAAGTAATCATTCAAGAGGATTTCCCATTGATTATTTTCTTTATTCCAACGTGCCTCTACTTGATTTTCGGTGCACATCAAAATTGGGACCGACGTGCGTTCAATAATATTTTAGGCCTATTGTGTGTTGTCAAAACTCGATCTGGTGCACAGTCTTTGTCATTCCTTGCACATTTCCTTTGGAATGAGTTACGACATCTTAATTTGTGTGTGTGCGCAAAAATGAACCAAAAAATTTGGGTGCCAATAGGCCCCCACCACTATTATTTGGCTTTTCTTCGAGCCAACTTCTTTATAGAATGACCATCGCGGTGGACGACACAGTGCTTTTGAATTTCTCCACAAAGTTCTTATACTGGCACTAGGGCTCATTGTATTAGCCCTGGAGATCCTTGGAAAGTTGAATAACTACCTCAACATCGATGGTTGTGACTTAAGAGGTTGTTAGTTCAATGATGTTGATTTTCTCGACAAGGGGGCCAACAAAAATTTGTTTGTAGGAGATCTAAGTATACCAAACTAGGGCCATGTTGGCTATGGAAGTGATCAACTCTCTCATACTCTATTGCTCATCCCTAACTGTAGTGATCTCCTCTGTTCATGTAGAAATGGAATGCATTGCAATGACACGCTCTTTGGTAGGAAATGAACCCACATCTTGTTTTTTCTACGCGACCTCAACCTCTACTATGCGAGTCAAATCACAGAGAGTTGCAAGCTCAAGAGGGATTTGTAAATAATCCCACAATTTGAAGCTTTGAGTGACCAAATTGGAGAACCCTTGGGATGGTTTTGGTAGGATCCATTGGATAACTATTTCTTCCATAGATATGATGGATTCATTTGTGTGCTCAATGGGGTTGGGGAACAAGTGTGCAAAGAACAAATCATCATGGTTGATTGAAATTTGTCTTCATTTCCCAATGTAAAATTGGGGAATCAATGATATAGGGTGTTCCTTGGGGATCCTGTGATGACCATTCATATATTGACCATGTGTGTTGCATCATTTCTTAGTTATCCAATGCCTTTCGCAAGGACATGTGTATTGACAAATGTCAAATTTTGGTCAGAATATTTCTTGCATGGATGCTTCATCAGCTGCCCATTCACGATATGGATCTTGAAGTGCAACCAACCAACGCACAAGAATTTCGAGGAGGATTGTGTCAAGTGCATAAGGCCTCTAATGCTCGAAAATGTGATGTATCCATGTAATAAGTGTATCCACCAGTTCTGATCCATCTTACCAATATGATCCAAATTCTTCATCACGTGCCTTGACAGAGATATGTGCACACCTCCTAGTTGAGAACTCACAAAGATTGTTTTTCCATCAATCCATAACATCCTAAGAATCTGTGTCATAAAACTTGACACTCCTCCAACTTAACTCTCCATCTGCAATGTGGTTGATGTAGTCCTCCCTATGTCCTATGATATTATAAATGTTCTCAATGACTAAGCTTCATGCATCCTCATCCACAGGCTCATTATACCGATCACCTTCATATGGATCTAGTGGGGCAACCATGCACACAATGTTTATATCAAAGGACATATGCCTCTTCTTCAAGTTTAACACCACATTATTGTCAAAGGCCTAGTAAATACCTTGTAATGAAGGATATGGATTAGATTCATCCATAATCTCGATGACCTCAAAGTCAACCTTTGTTTTACTCCTTCTATGTTTACTTCCACTTGCTCCAAATGCCCTATTAGGTAGATCTTGTATTGATTATCCAAGTGGAGTTGGATGGGTGACCATACCAAATTCTATTTCCCCATCACCCGCCAATATTTCTTTGGAAAAATATTCACGTCGAACCCCAGATCCAACATGACACCATCCATTTTATAACCACCAAGCTTTGTTGTCATCTTAAATTATCATCCAATGAACTTTTTCTTGTTGACCTAACATACATATCTTTCTGGAAGTGGAGCAGATATCCTCCACTCCTTTTTCTTTCATGTAAGTAGATAACATATGAGTCAACTTACTTGCAGCTTCTCAATCAGTCAACAGTCACAAACATCCGTGCAAGAAAGAACTTACTTAGTCTTTAGATTCTTCCTTATGACCTAGTTCATGTAATACTTTTGCGCATGCTGAGCATTTCTATTCCTCCTAGTGTTGTTCTTCATACGCCTTCTTCTTAATGCATTACATCTCAGTTTGTCTACAAGCCTCCTTTATTGACCATTGTGTCATGAATTGAAATTCCTTGCACACACGAGCCTTTTCCAATGACCTTTGGGTCACGCATTGCACTTCTTCATGTATCCGAGATTCTTCCATTGACCTTTGTGTGTCTCTCTACACTTCTTCCCAGATCCGAGTGTCCTCGAGTGACCTTTGAGTCATGTGTTGCAACTCTTCATGTGATCTTTCTTCTTCCATCACTCTTTGTGCATTGCAAAAGAACTGTTCTTGTTGGGAAACATCAAAATTTGGAGGGGGATGAGTTTCCTTCATTATCTTTCTATTCATATTTTGAACTGATCCTTTACCATGCTTAAATTTTTCTCCTATCTTCTCCCCTCTATGGGTTACTACCCAAACATCAACCTCCTCGTTCTTCTTCTTATTCTTGGATGGCTCTGCATGCACCATGTTACAATTGTTCATCTTTTCCTCCCACTTATTTAGTAAGTTGGGACAAACTTCATTGACATGCTCGAGACTATAACAATATGCATAGAGCATGCATGGTTTGGTTCAAAATCGTGAGACATGACTAATCTCACCCCAATTAAAAAATGTCGGGGGCCTACCACTCCCTCCATCATATCCTTGGTAGCAACCATGCTCATATCCACCTCGGGGAACTCCTTGGTATATGCCTCTTTCCATGCCACTGCGCTCACCACATTTCTTCTCCTCTTGTACCCATAATTCATTGTGAGTATTATCTTTCATTAACAAGAGTGAACGACAACTATTGACATCATTCTCAATGGATTTACAGAATGCACATAATGGAATGTGATTCTTCATCTAGTACTCCTACAATGTTGGGAAACAGGGTGGCACATAGCCCCACTGCCTTCATATTTCACACCATCCAGTCTTCCCAAATAGAAATGGACTAGGTGCACCCATTGCCACATAATTTGGTAGGACAAGGAATTTGTCTCTTTGATACCCTTCTGAGAAACAAGTGGTACATCATATGTTCTCATGCATGAACTTCATCTTAGCCATATCCTACAGTTGCATCATCAAGTTATCCAATTGGGACTACACCTGTGCCAAAGCTGCTGACGTCTCCACCCCTCTTGGCATAGCTTCTAGATGCATGGAAATTTCTTTCTCCTCCACTTGAGTCATCACCTTTTGTTGGGTGAGGAACACTTGGATATGAGGAATTAACCCCACAATAAACCATTCTATTTGCTGCACATCCTATATTTGGAATGATATCCTATCCAACAAGATTTTAAACTACTAGTCATAATACCATACAATCTCTCATTCCTTCTGCTTGATCTCTTTTATTTTTGTGATACACTAGGATTCTGACTTAGGTTTCGGGAACACCCTAAGTAGATCCTGCTTAATCTTGGCCAAGTACCTCCCATGTACCACTAGCGCAGTAGCCTAATACTTCATATACCACATCAAGGCTCTGTCCCTGAACATGGTCTCCAACTACATGATTTTGGTTGCTTCATTTGTGATTTTCTTCAGATACTAGATTGTTTCACATGTAAATCAATGTTTCTCTGCATCATCCTTACCCATTCCATGGAACATAGGTAATCTCAGTGTATTGTCTTGATTTTCCATATTCAAACTGAATCTAGTTCCTCTTCTCTGACTACTAAGGTCTTAATATTCCCACACCACTATTCCTCAGGGTAAAGTATTGCTGACTTCACCTTCTTCTTCACTCATCTCTTCACTTATCTCTTCTTCTTATCTTTCTTCTAGGGATGATTTTAGGGGCTAAATTTCTCTTATGGGCTAGTTTTCCATGGTTTTTCCCAAAAAAAGATTTGCTATTCTAAAAATGATTCGCCCAAATTCTATAGGATAAAATTATTTTACCTTAAAAATCGCCAAAAATTTATACAAATTATATAAAATCCTTAGAAATTTGAATATTTTTACAAAAATATTGCCAAACATTTACAGTTGGCATATGAAGGATTAGTAAGATTCACCAGGGTTTATACGATTTAAAATAAATTTCCGTCCTTAAAATCATCCCTGCAAGTTTCTTCTACTCTAGAATATCTTCACTATTTTTTGTGTTTTCTTCTTGATTAAAAATGCGCAAGGAGGGTGGTACAAAGGGGGGTAAGTCCATATTCTTATGAAAATTATCACGAGGTTATCCTAAGGGTTGTCTACTTGCATCCAGGCAAGACCATCTAATATTGTTAATTTGTCTCCCACACCAATAGGGGAGACTCCATCCTCCTCTTCTTCTATCACATCAACACATTGTGCTCTAACTTCTTGTCTGAACTGTGCACCAAAAATGTGTGATCTATCTTTTGGGTTGACATGTTGTCACACACCCAACCCCTAAGTACCTTTTTAAGGGATGAGGTATAAATTTTTCGCTTAACTCCGACAAATAAGGTATCGAGGAATATTCGCTTTCTCTCGATGGACAGTCTCGATGCATGTAGATCTCCCAAACTACGGTTAGGTTCCATTAAACACCTAAGGTTCACCAATACTACTGGACCTCACCTCACTAGTCAACCCATTGAATATTAACATGCGCCATCACAATGATGTTCTTAGTCAGCATCAATTCTCCATGTCACCGTAGGGCGCTTAGGCTTGCTTGACTAGATGATGACATTTGTCCCTCTCCTATAGTCCAATTAAAAAACTTAATTAATATTTCGTAGAATACTATTCTTTGGTAATTAATTACTTAAACCTCTCTAATGCTAATTATTCTCCACAAACTAATTATCCAATAATTATTTTTTTCTTAGCCTAAATACTTATGGCCCAGTAATTACGGAGGTTTTACTTTCTCTTCCCCTCCTTAGAAGTATTTTAGCACTAACTCAATAAATTACTCATATGATAATTAAGAGTAATTATATTATAACACAATAAGGTTAATTTCTCCATAATATACTTAATTTGATTAACCTTAATTAAGTATATAATTCAATCCCTACTCGGCACACAACTCCATGCTGAATTTTCATGTAATTTAACACATATATTTATATATATTTATTTATTTATTTACTAGGAAAATGATTAGCTATATTCAACCTCATATTTATTATCACAAATTGTCCTTTTATTAATTAAATTATAATATAATTATATTTAATTATAATATAATATGATTCATTTATATCAAATGAGCACTTAAGATTATTAATATCCATTAATACCTAATCCTCCAGACTTTGGCGAAGATACCTCATCAAGATTTTATGAATATACCCACATCTCCTAAATGTTGAAATTTCGAAGAGGTTCCCACTTAGGTTATATTATGATGCAATATGATATTAATTATATTACATTATGATGTAAATAAATCACATCACACATTCATTATAATCAATTACATCAATATAACCTCGTTTGATTTAAATGTGCTTAATATTCATGCAAACTTTGGAGTGTAGGGAGGTAGGTTAGGGCCTTCAGCCATTTTTTATTGTTCCTTCTATTATCCCCAAACATCCAGAGACTTGAAGCCTCGAACTCCCGAAGGGTCCACACTTACACATGACTTTACATTAAATAATAAATTAAAAAGGGAAATAGGGTTGGTACTTTAACACGTACCAATATCACAATAAAGTCGTATATATATAT
>JZKD02S1672774.1:587753-603495 GCA_000966675.3 Picea glauca
GATCCTCATGGTTGAGGAGAAATGAATTTTTGAAGATGACAAAGTGAATTGAAGAAGGAAGTACATGTAGGCCCTGAAGATAATTAAAGAAAATAATTACAAAATAATAAATTGTCAGGTCGACCCTAATGTTAAAAGGAAGTGACATAAATGGTATAAATAAATATCATTATACATTCATTTGATACACAAGTCGAATTTAAGAGGAAATCAGAATTAAAGATGGCCGGATTTCAAGGGAGGATGAAGTGTTTTGGTGATGTGTTCTAAGGTATGTTATTTTCAGGTCATCTTACCATTTGTTCTATAACCTTTTTTCTATAACGATTCAGATGGTGACATTGATATGGTATTTAGAAGACATATCAAGGTACCTATTGTAAAAATTTCATCTCTTGATTCGCTATAATTATGGAGATACACTTTATGGAAGATAGGGTTTTTGACCAGTCCTAAAGCTAGTCAATAAACAAGTGTTCTGGGTAAAATAGTCATAACTTATTCATAGAGAATAAAAATGAAGTGGGACAAATTGAATTGGAAATAGTATGGAGTATAGTGTCTTGTGTGCGATTTTTAGAATCTTATGTTAAATATTGAGTTCGGGGAATTCTGTGCAAGTTCGGTCTCCTGAATAAACCGGAATTGAACAAAGTCTACCATTTTCTCTATAACTTGCTTTTGGGTGGAAGGGGAAATGATGGAGAGTTAAATCCTCTCTTGATATTGGATTACTTTATATTCCTCTTGGAGGTTTATCCCTCCCTTTACATTTGGAAAATGTAGCTACGTTTGGAAGTCATTACTTCCCTTGAACAATAACTATTGATTATTTCTCATATATTGTGCATGGTGTATTGTGGTCTATTGGTGTAACTCTTATATTATTGTTCATTTCTCATTGGATATAGTTGAATGGTTTAAGTATAAGTTGAAAAAGGTTTTAAATTGTACTTGATACTGATTCACCCCCCTCTTAGTATCAATAAGGTATGGCTCTGAAAATATAGTTAGGACATGATGTATATTCTGATTTCAGTTTTGAAATATTGAATATAATGTTTTTTTTCATGGAAACAAATTGGTGTGGATATGCCTCAAAATTTTAAAATGGATAGAAAATATTATATTTTCCTCAGGTTTGCTGATAAGAAACATCTTCTTGATCTCATGGATCTATTGTACATATTGCTAATAGCTTGGCAACGAAAAACATTGTTGGTTGCTTACATCTTGTCTAGTGATCTAATTATAAAAAAATAAGGATTTAGAGATGTTATATTTGTATGGAAATTAACAACCATGTCCATCAGAAAGCACCGCAAAATGTATTGTATTTGGAGTTCCTCTATAACACTGCAAGGGGAATATGGTGATGTCATATGTTTTGAGACAATAAATGCCTGCCAAAAGTCCCATGTGCCACTAACTCAATGACTTCAATAAAGTCAGTTGATAGAAACATATGTTCAGTGGTTTTCCAAAGTATATTGTCATTCTTCACCAACTTGATGGGCAAGGTAATATACATGTTTGTAAACATTAATTTTGAAAATTTGCATGGATGGAAAAAATGTTTTTCTGAAATCGAATAGAAAATAATGTAGAAAGATAATCGACTATGGGAGACATGGTAGAAGGTTATTTAGGTCTTTTCAAGATTTTATTTCCTGTCCTTAAAAAATGTTTGGAAACTTGCTTCAAGATATTGGGATCAAAAGATACGCAGACACCAACATGGGCATTATTTTCTAAGATAGATGATGGCTTCAAATAATGAAAAAGAAGTTAACGTCACCATGAAGGACCTAATAGAAATGCGTCAAAAATATTGTACAAATAGTTGGTTCAAGGGACCCAACAGGGCAACATACAACAAAAATGTATGAAAGAAGAGATGACACTGGATTAATTGCTTAGTATGATGGGAAATTGTGGATGACGAGGAGTTGAACTTGATGAGAGTAGAACCTAGGTGGCAATGATTTGTTACAACAAATTATGAACTTGTAATGCTAGGCAGTGATAGGGTTATTAGTGATCTAGAATGAGACAATGGCCTAATGACTTTGGCATTACTTATGATCAACATGGATTAACAAGGCTTGGTGTAGTGATTCATAATGATGTATCTAACTTCGACATTGAAGTGAGGGTGATTGGGAGATTAGTATTTATAGTTCTAAGCAAGATAAATATGATCAGTAAAGGAGCACTCATTAAATGTTGGGAAAAAATCTAATGACGACTGGTAGATGAGAATAAGGACCTCCTAACATGATGGAGTAAAGATTCTTGGCAATATCAAAATAAATTATGGGGTTGGACAGAGCATTTCTGAAGATTAATAAATTGTCAAAGATCTTGTCAAAATAAGGGATATGGGGAATGGTTGTGTTGATTGAGGGGTTCTCTTTTTTGTCTCCTTTTATTAGTAATAATAATAATAATAATCTATTTTTAAGGTCACAGCCAAGATCGACACCAAATTGGTGTATGAGACCCCCTCCACCCAACGATTTTATTGGTAAAGTCTATGGAGGTATACATACCCTACTGCCCCCCTCTGGATTTGAACATATGACCTCTTAGAAAAAAACTACAGCTTCTGGTCTACCAAGGGGATTTACTAAGGAAGAATATGTTCAACCTGTGGGATCAAAGGCAGAATCCGGTCTACCAAGGGGAATACTACAACTTCTAAGGGTACAAATGACAATGGCAATGACACTATTGGATCCCAATGATGTTTTGGAATCATGGAGGTGCAATATTAACAATTGTTGCACCTAGAATAAGATTAAGGGAGTATTGAAACATTGATATTTATTAGTTGACATAAAATAAATTATCACTATCTCAAGGAGATAACTACCCTTTTCAAATTTTGAACTACTCTTTGTGCATAATTCTTATTTTTTCCAAACTAACATCCACAACCAAACTAACCAATAAAAGAAGAAAACTTGAACATATTTTAAATCAGAAAATGGATTGTAATGCATCACTACTATTAATGGTTTTCCTAGTATACAACATAAGACTCAACAAAAATTTTGATTTTTCAATTCTTTGGACATGACAACTGGATGAGTATGGCCAATCTTCTCCATATTATCCTAATTTTGTAAAAAAAAGTTCGCAATGTATACACATACTTTGATACTTCCTCTAGGCTCTCCCATAACAAGTGTCATTTTGTTCAAACAAACATCAAAAGCTAATGCCTTCAACGGATACAATTTACAAAAATATGGGAGATCTATGACATTTTTGGTTAAAGAGTTATTTTTAGTGAAACAAGAATCATGCTTTAAATTTCAATTTTCCAGGTTTGAATTGGATCAGCCTCCAAACAAGCCGATCCAAAGGTCACCGATTCAAACTCACATTAACCAAGTTTGAATCAGTCAACACAAGTCAAACTCATGATTTTGGCATGGATCACAAGTCAAGGGCAGATTGTGCCAATTGGCCTATGGAAGCAATTTTTTGTGGGTTTTCTCTAATTTTTTCTTCCTATTTGAACTAGTTTCTTCTCTACTAGTCAAATACAAGTGGAAAAAAGAGCTACAGGAGGTTGAAGTAATCCATTGAAGTAATCACCTCCATCCCTGCAACAAACCCCACTTCTACCAAATGATTTGGGCATTAGAAAGTATCTCTATGGTCAAACAAGGTCCACTAGAGGCATAACACATCCTAAAATTTGTGATCACATCCTAAAATTGTAGGATTCGGTGGCAATATCGATGAAAATCCCTCCTTGTTTAAAAAAATGATGAAACTAGTGGAAGCATGGAAAATTTTCGTGGAATAATTCACCCATATGTAGTAGTGCCCCATACAAAGTCCATGTTTGTTGGTTTAAGTACTTGTTCAAGGATCTTGATCTCAATAATATTCAATAATATCCTAAGACACTTATTTTCAATCTTCGATTATGGTTAGGGAACCACAAGCCATCCATGTTCACATGTTATGGTTTGAGGATGTGTTTATCACATTTCAACTTAAGAAGAATGGTTTATGTATACAATATATTATTTCCCTCTCCCTATTATGGGAATGTACTAGAGACCTATCCATGATTCCCAACAAAACTCCCTTGTAATCCATTGGGTCCACTCCCCTTGCATGAACATTGTCGCAACCCAAGTGTGCCGAAGTCAACTCCATTCCTCTATGCAAGCATCAAAGATACCACACATTTTCTAAATTTCAACACGCTCCTACCGAATGCCAAATTTTCATCCAAAGAAGGGTGTTCTCCAAGAAAGAAACCTCCTCCATGTGGAAAATGTGTAGAATGTCACCAATTTGTTTGACTATATCAAATTCCCTAAGGAATATTGTCATGAAAGCACTCAATTGAGTTCAAGCAACCACATGGAAAATATGGCAACTACATGAAAAATATTCTCACATGCTTCAAGGGGTAGTTTAAACTATTGAAATCATGAACAATGACACTTGCAGGTGTGAAACCCTTAAACTTGTGAAGAATCTTGTTAGAATGTTTCACTCCCAAACAACGTTTTCTCTCAACCCTATGTAGTGTTGAATTGGAAAAAGGCATACCAACAATAAGAGGAGTATGAATTAGAAGAATAAAGAATCATTTAGGGGAAAGGAAGACCATGGATTAGACAACATGTCCAACAAAGGCACTCATTTTTTCATCTATTGAAGGTCACTTATAAGGGATTTATAGGGATATAATCGTGAATATATTGAGTCACTACGTCAAATGAAGATATGTTTTTTCCCTTTTGAAGTTCAATTTTAGGATCCTTTCAGGGGAAAAGTCCTTGAAAACTATGAAGGGGATATTGATCAAACACTATGGAACAATTGAGATTCCTAAGTTTTAATGTGTGTATATCATAGTGATTATGTGGTCTTAGCAAGGAACCACATGCTTTGGGTGAGCATGGTGAAAATCACCTACTAGCTAAAGTTTGTCAAAGGCATGGTGGGTTAGTTTTTTTCGATGGAAATGGGAACTTGTAAAATGGGTTTTTGGAGTAATTATGGAAATAAGATATGCAAGAAAGGTTGGAGTAATTATGGAAATAAGTAATTGGCCTCTTCCAAGACAAACAACTACCCTGCATGGCATGATAATTTTTTTGTCACTGTTGTTCCATGGACACAAATAAATGAAGCAAGCACTACATCAAATGAAGATATGTTTTTTCCCTTTTGAAGTTCAATTTTAGGATCCTTTCAAGGACAAATTCCTTGAAAAATGTGAATGACATATTGATAAAACACTATGCCACAATTGAGATCCATAAGTTTTAATGTGTGTATATCATAGTGATTATGTGGTCTTTGCAAGGAACCACATGCTTTGGGTGAGCATGGTGAAAATAACCTACTATCTAAAGTTGGTCAAAGGCATGGTGGGTTAGTTTTTTTCAATGGAAATGGGAACTTGTAAAATGGGTTTTTGGAGTAATTATGGAAATAAGATATGTGAGAAAGGTTGGAGTAATTATGGAAATGAGTAATTGGCCTCTTCCAAGACAAACAACTACCATGCATGGCATGATAATTTTGTTGTCAGTGTTGTTCCATGGACACAAATAAATGAAGCAAGCACTACGTCAAATGAAGATATGTTTTTTCCCTTTTGAAGTTCAGTTTTAGGATCCTTTCAGGGACAAAGTCCTTGAAAACTACGAAGGACATATTGATCAAACACTATGGAACAATTGAGATCCATAATTTTTAATTTGTGTATATCATAGTGATTATGTGGTCTTTGCAAGGAACCACATGCTTTGGGTGAGCATGGTGAAAATCACCTGCTAGCTAAAGTTGGTCAAAGGCATGGTGGGTTAGTTTTTTTTGATGGAAATGGGAACTTGTAAAATGGTTTTTTGGAGTAATTATGGAAACAAGATATGCGAGAAAGGTTGTGGTCATTTTCCATGGAGATATCCAACATAGTATATCACATTCCAAACAAGGGAAAAAATATTCCCCCCCTTATTGAAAAACTTTTGTATGATCCTTGTAGAGATAAGAGTCTTGAAAGCTACCAAGATCCTACCAACCAAATGATTCCCTAGAGTAAGGGTCCATAAACTATAGCATGTGTTTCATGTTAACTAAGTGGTCTCTCCAATGAACCATGCACCCAATGTGACCATGGATAAAATGAGTTGCTTATTGAATCCTTTGGCACGGAAAGTTAGTTTAATACCATGCAACCAACATATCCCTAAATGGGTGCCTCAGACACATGAGAAAGGTTATTTGTTGTTATTGTTCTATGGAGACAAAGGCAATGAAGAAAATGGCATGTCAAACATAGTAATATTTTTTCTCATTGAAACTTGCTTACATGAAACTTTTAATGACATTAAGGGTATTGCATTCTATTGAGGGATTATTACTGGAAAAATATGTTGCAATTGGGATATGTAAGTTGTAATGTGAACATCCCATCGAAATTAGTTGGATGTTGCAAAGAAAAATGTACCTAAGAAGAGCATGGTTAAGATGACATGTTGATAAAATCCTTTCGCATAGCAGGTCAGTGTTCTACCATGCAACTAACCTCTTCTAAACCAAGACCCTAATGACATGTATGGTTGTGCAATCTATGAGAGAAGTTATCATTATATTTTTATGTAAAGACAAAACAAATAGAACAAACAATGCATCAAATCAAGGCAATTTTTATGTATGCCATAATTGCAATATGTAAGTTGCAGTGTGTGTATTTCATGTTTAATAAGTAACCTTTATAAAGGATCATTCACCCTGTGTAAGCATGGTAAATATGACACGATGATTAGGGATTCCAAAAGATATTCCAATGGTAAATATGACTAATGGATTAAATGTTTAGGGATTCCAAAAGATATTTGCTTTCTTAGATTTGAACAACAAGATTAAAAGAACCTTGGAGGAGATTCAATTCTGCATTTAGGGTTTTAAAGGATTTTAAAAACTTATTGATTTTGGCATCATTCCTGGTCAAGGTGGGGTCTAATTTATCACTCCAGCAAGGGCACTCTCAGTGATGGGCCTACTCTATCAATCCAACAATGGTACTCTCAGTCTCTCCTCCTATGCTACTTCAACAAGAGCTAGTGATTTTTCTGGTTGTAAAGCTTACTCCTCCTCTGTCGCTCTAGCAAGGGCACTCTCAGTCATGGGCAGGTGAGGTTATTCTCCTCTGTCGCTCTAGAAAGAGAAATCTCAGAGGTCACTCTGAGTGGGGTTATTTTACTTAATCTCTATCTCCAACTCGCAATGGTTGCATGCACTCTCATGGAGGTAATTCGAGCAATGGTCCACGAATTAGGAATTTGAGCAATGGGGAGGTTATGTCATGTGGGTGAGGGATTACGAATCCTAATTTTGTTTGTATATATTGTATATATATTTTATATTATATAAGTTATATAATATATAATTTATATATTATACATTATATAAATTGTATATTATATAAATATATAAACTATATCATTATATMAACTATATCATTATATCATTATAAAATATATAAATTGTATCTACATCTTGCAACTGTAATAATTAATGTGAAAAAAGGGGAATATTATGCCCTAAATATGTTAACTACATGTGCACCCTACTCTACGTTAACTTATTTCCATATCTCTGGATATAATAGTGTAACAGCCTGTTTCCCCCAGTTTGTAAAAATAACTATACTGGCCAAGAACTATGGCAGACTCAAAGATGTGAATGTGTGATTTTGAATGGACCTTAGTATAAAAGGTCGATGAATGTAAATAATGTTATGAATATATGTTGCAGGACTGTTGGGAGGGGGATGTGCTGAAAAGAGACCACGATGGCTGATGAAAGGTGGTGGAAGGCACTTGGAATGGTGGCGTTAACTTCCACCGAAACAAATACCGTATTTGGTCTTCACTGGCCCGAAGATCAAGAGCAGCCCGTTGGCCCCGAAATGAATTACTCACCAGGTTGGTAGGTGAAGAGCCTCCTCATGAGTTAATGAGGGATGGGGGTGAACCACCCATCCATGGAAGCCTCAGACCTAACCACCACAGGGAAGTTCGTGCCACATGCAACCTCGCCGAAAAAGAAAAGGTAAGAAAGAGGTGTGGAAGAGGGCAGTCATGACAGAGATCGCAAGAGGGGAGAAATTGAAAGGACTCTGGAAAAATATACAGAGTGATTGATAAGCGGAGAAGAAGGAGAGTAACCTTCGTTCTTGACTTCTGACGAATAGAGACTTAGTCTCACAACATCGTGGTCTAAGCTCGGGGGTGGCTAGTGGTAAATCCATTCAAAATCACTGAGCCTACGGTTGGGTGGAAACAAGTACCCCTCTTAGTAGTTGCATCAAACCTGGTGTTTTTTCGATAAGTGTTATATCTCGTATCTTGAAATTAATATTCTGATATGTATGTTCATGGTTTGTGCAATTATGAATGGTTTCATTATAAGACTGTTTGTATGGTGTTTTGATCATAAATGGTGGTTGTATGCTTATATTGGAAAGACCACCTATGGCATCTATCTACATCTCTCTCTCTCTCTCTCTCTTTCTCTCTCTCTCTCTATATATATATATATATATATATATATATATATATATATATATATGTTTTGAACAGATTCAGTTTTCAAGTCTGTTCTTGGGAAATTTATTCCGTTAATTGTCTCAAGTAATGCCTTAGATAGATCTCCACACAGGGACACCCTTTTTGAAAAGTTTATCCAAGGATCTGCTGGAGGATTTTATGGCACAAGTCTTAAAACCCTGCACGAGAGAGAATGGTCCTCTTAGATTTCGACATTTCGGTATTTCTGCACCCGAGGTACCTAAGTGTGAATTCCCTTGTACTCGCAAGTCCTGAAACCCTGACTTGTGAAATCCCAATGGAAGAAACCCCGAAATAAGATGAGCAGGTTTAAGAGTTGGTATTTCGATGTTTCGACACCCGGGGTACCTAAGTGTGAGTTCCCTTGTACTCGCAAGTCCTAAAACCCCGACATGCGAAATCCCAAAATGATAGCATGCAGATAAGTTACGATATTTCGGCATTTCAGTACCCAAAATACCCAAGGGAAAATTCCCTTGTACTCACGAGTCCCGAAGTCCCGACATGCAAAATCCTGAAATGATAACATGTATCTAAATCCAGATTTTTCGGTATTTCGGCATCCGAAATATCCAAGGGAAAATTCCCTTCTACTCACAAGTCCCAAAGTCCTGATGGAGGAAACTCTGAAATAGTGGATCACGTTTAGAGTTGGTGTTTCAGAGTTTCGGCTATGAGAAAGCCCAGGTGCGAGACCTCCTGTCGTCGCACATCCTGAAATCTCGATGGAGGAAACCCCGAAATAATGGAGCATGTTTAGAGTTGGTGTTTCGGAGTTTTGGATCCTAGGAAAACCAGGTGTGAGACCTTCTTTCATCTCACATCTCGAAATCCCTATGGAGGAAACCCAGAAATAGTGGAGCATGTTTAGAGTTTGTTGTTTTGGAGTTTCGGCTCCCGGGAAACCCAAGTGTGAGACCTCCTGTCGTTGCACATCCTGAAATCTTGACGGAGGAAATCTCGAAATAGTGGAGCACGTTTAGAGTTGGTGTTTCAGAGTTTCGGCTCCCGGGAAACCCAGGTGCGAGACCTCCTGTCGTCGCACATCCCAAAATCCCAATGGAGGAAACCCTTAAATGGTGGAGCATGTTTAGAGTTTGGTGTTTCGGAGTTTCAGCTCCTGGGAATCCCAAGTGCGAGACCTCCTATCATCGCACATCCATAAATCTCGATGGCAGAAATTCCAAAGGGTAAAGTACCAAACTTATTCTAGGTTGTTGTTAATCTCGATAAGTGGTTAGATCCATTTTGGGTTTCGGCACTTCAAAATTCAAGAGAGCAAGGGATCACTTGCCTCACGACTCCCTATATCATGATAGTAGAAGTGCCTTCTCAGTAAGGACTGTGGGCATAGCCACGGTTATATGAGGGAATTTAAAGGGAAAGGAGGGTCTGCGCTAGGCTCCTTAAGATCTTGGGGAGTGTTGTCCCTCGAGAATAAGGAAAGAAAGCCGAAAAATTTCTAGCCCCATGGTGGGTGTGTTACAAATTGGTATCAGAGCATGGTTACAACACTTGGCCTACTTGGGCTCATGAACGAGTTGCACAGAGATTCCATTCGGAGTACAGTTACAACGAGTAACTCTTTATTTTTTACCCCTCAATTAAAAAGTCAAAGTTAAGAATGAAAACTCCTGTTGTGTGTGTGCATGTGAAAAATATGAATTATGTACTAGTTATAAATGAATATAAATATTGAATAACAACCATCGTTTTTATTTTTCACACAAAGCAGAAGATCAACCGCGGAAAATTGCAGATGTAAAGAATGGTGACTCACCATGAAGTGGGGGAAGGCTCCCACAATAGAGACGAAGATTCTGACGAAAGGAGGGTGGTAGGGACCCCTCCAGATCTGGCTGAGACTGTGAAGAGCCTCATGGTCAAATTACAGAGCTGCAAGGCTGACAACGAAAGGATGATAAAAGAGAAAGAGAAGCAGATGGAAATTAATGCAGTTTTACTGCAAAGCTTATCCGACATACAAAGGCAATTGCAACATGAACCTGAGACATAGAAACATGGTCATGTCAGTGGCCACACTGAGAGGAGCACCTCAAGAAAGGTCCACCCTAGAGATAAGGAACAAGCGTCGTACGATTCCTTTGGAAAGGAAGCTGGCAACTCGGAGGGATCTTCCAGTAGCAGAACTAGTTCTCATTCATGAAGAAAACGAAAGAATCAAAAACTTTCCAAGAGTCATAATCTCGAAGATTTCAAGAAGGCCAAACCCCCCTCCTTCGATGGTGAAATAAAGAAGGTAGAGGAAGCGGAGGCCTGGCTGCTTGGACTAAAGAAGTATTTCAGAGTCCATGACTTCTCGAAAAACTTGAAGGCTCAAGTAGCCACCTTCAACTTGAATGGAAAGGCTTCCATTTGGTGGGAATACCTTAAGAATGTAAAAGGGATTCATGAAGAAGACCTGTCTTGGGAACGGTTTGAGAAATACTTCAGGAAGAAGTATCTGTCAGAAAAATATTTCGACAAAAAGACTAAAGAATTCTATGAACTCAAACTGGGGTAACTCACTATAGAGGAATATGTCAGCATATTCCTCGAGTTGTTGAGGTATGTACCTTATATAAAACCAGAAAAGGCAAAGGTGAAACGTTTCATCAGCGGACTACCTAAGGACTATCGAAACATAATTGAATTTGATGAGCCAAAGACCCTAGAAGGCACTATCCGAAAGGAAACATATTGTCATGAACAGTTTGGACATCGGATAGAAGCTCACAAAGGCTGGAAACCGAAGAATAGTTCAGGATTTCAGAGAAAGGGGATTAAATCCACAAGATTTAAGAACTATAAGAAGAAATCAAGGATGAGTTTCCCAGCCTAGAGTGTACACCAGCAGAACTTTCCCTCCTTGGACAGAAATAAAACTTATGGATTTGTACCAGTGAAGGTTGATAACCCAAAGAGAGAACCTTTGATATGTTGGGGTTGCAGAGAAGAACATCTACTGAGAGACTGTCCACACTGACAATAGAATAGTCGAAGAATTTACAACATCCAGGAAGCTACCACTGTCAATGATGTGGCCAGAAGTGTGCCGCAAATTTATGCATCCTTGGATAATAACCAAGTTGACCACCAAGATTTAGTGGTGGAAATAGAAGGTATGATTTCCAACGATCTAGTGTATATTCTGATTGACCTTGGTTCAAACTTGAATTATATAGCCCTTAAGACTATTGATAAGTGTAAACTACAGCCACATAAACCTACCAAGCCATGGTTGGTACAGTTAGCCACTGGCATCAGAAGAAGTGTAGCAGGGGTCATACCAGCTTTCCAGTTAATATTGGGTGAATTCCCCACCCAAGAAACCCTTAACATATTACCTCTAGGATCGTATGATCTGTTGATTGGTATGGATTGGCTAGCTTCCCATAAAGCCAGATTGGACTGTTACCATAAAACCTTAGAATGTGTAAGTAAAGAAGGAAAAAGGATAACCCTTCAACGGATCCGAAAACCTGTCTCGGTGAGACAAATATCAACTCTACAAATGAGAAGGTATTGCCGAAAAGGATGTCCCCAATATGCAATACAGGTGTTGAAAAAAATTGAAGGCGACAAACCAAGCCTTGAAGACCACCCTACCCTAAGAGAATATAGAGATATATTTCTAGAAAAGGTACCGGGTCTACCTCCAAGAAGGGACATTGACTTCTTGATAGAACTTGCACCAGGAGAGGTGTCGATGTCTAGGACACCCTACCGGATGAGCACACCTGAACTAGTTGAACTCAAATTGCAATTGAGAGAAATGATGGATAAGGGCTATATCTGGCCCAACATGTCTCCATGGGGAGCACTAGTCCTATTTGTGAAAAAGAAGGATGATACCCTTAGACTATGTATAGATTATAGACAATTCAATAAGGTAACCATAAATAACAAGTACCCCTTTCCCAAGATCGATGACCTATTCGATCAATTGGGGGCTGCATCTATTTTCTCAAAGATTGACTTGAGGTTGGGATACCATCAAGTCTAAATCAAGGGTGAATACATCCACAAGACTGCCTTCAGGACGAGATATGGTCACTACGAGTTTGTGGTGGTACCATTCGGATTGACCAATGCCCCTGCCACTTTTATGTGCTTGATGAACAATGTGCTCAGCAAATTCCTAGACAAATTTGTGCTGGCTTTTATTGATGACATATTAATTTACTCCAAGAATAGAGAGGAACATGAGGAACACCTTAGGCTTGTGCTTCAAGTGCTAAGAGAACATCATCTCTTTGCCAAATTTAGCAAGTGTGACTTTTTCCAGAAGCAAATACATTACTTGGGCCATGTCCTATCTGAAGAATGGGTAGCAGTAGACCCTAATAAGATCAGGTCTATCATGGAATGGACTACCCCGAAGGACGTTTCAGATATCAGATCCTTTATGGGCTTGGCAGGATACTATAGGAGATTTATAAAAGGATTCTCCAAGATTGGGAGTCCAATCATTGCCCTCCAGAAGAAGGGGACAAAATTTACATGGACACAAGAATGTGAAAAAATATTTCAAACCCTGAAACATCTACTGACCCACACACTTGTGCTGAAGATTGTCGATCCCAAAGATGACTTCCTCATGTGCACATATGCCTGTAAGGAAGGGCTCGGAGGAGTCCTTATGCAAGGAGGAAGTGTGGTCTTCTATGAGTCCCAAAAATTGAATGAACAGGAAGTCAAATATGTGACGTATGATCTGGAGATGGCCACTATAGTGCACGCCTTAAAAATGTGGAGGCATTACCTCCTGGGAAGGAAATTTGTACTTATGACAGACCATTGTGGATTGTGATATCTGTTTGACCAACCAAAGATTAATGCCATACAAGCTAGGTGGATGGCCCTCCTAAGCGAGTTTGATTTTGAAATCAAACATATTAAGGGAAAGGAAAATAGGGTGGACGATGCCCTTAGCATAAGCATGAAAACAATTCACCTGGCAGCGATAACCACCTGCAAGACGGATGTCAAGGAAAGAGTCAGAAATGCACAAGAGACAGACACATTCTTCCAGACCATGAGATCGTACCTACAGCAAGAACCCACAGGGATAAAGTATGGAGGCTACCAGATGATGGAAGGATGTCTACTCACTTATAGAAACAGATTGTATATTCCAGATTGTGATGACTTGAAAAGGTTCATACTGGATGAACTACATAAAAGACCTTATAGTGGTCATCCAAGATACCATAAGATGATCATGGCCACCGGGAAACAATTCTACTGTCCTGGGTTGAAGAAATACATAGCTGAGTACTTAGCCAAATGCATAGAATGCCAATAGGTTAAAGCAGAACAATGACACCCAACATGATTACTGCAACCTCTACCAATCCTGGAATGGAAATGGGAAACCATATCCATGGATTTCATCACCAGATTACCAACCTCGACCAAACAGAATGATGCCATCATGGTAGTGGTGGATAAATTGAGAAAGTCCACTCATTTTATCCCCATCAAGTCGACTTGTAAGGCAATAGACATCGCCAACGTATTCATGAAGGAGATATTCAGACTGCATGGTATGCCGAAAGAGATTGTGTCTAACAGAGACACGAAATTTACTTCCAACTTTTGGAAATCACTGATGGTTGGTTTGGAGACCAAGTTACTATTTAGCATAGCCTATCACCCTCAAACCGATGGATAGACGGAAAGGGTGAATTAGATATTAGAAGACATGATCAGGATTCATGTAATGAATCAACCCAAAAGTGGGAATATTTCCTGCCACTGGTGGAATTCTCCTACAACAACGGCTACCAAGAATCCTTAAATATGAGTCCCTTCGAAGTCCTCTATGGTAGTCTGTGCAACACTCCTGTCAGTTGGAGTAATCCCGTAAATAGAATTTCTTTTGGACCTGACATGTCGAAAGAATTGGAACAACAAGTGACTCAGATAAAACAAAACCTGAAGGTCGCTCAGAATCGACAGAAAGGCTACGCCAACCAAAAGAGAACTCCAAGAGAGTTCAATATGGGAGACCATGTATATCTCAGAGTTAGGCCCAAGAAGAGTTCCCTAAAAATGGGAGCTTGTGCCATGTTGGAACCTCAGTATTGTGGACCCTTTGAGGTTCTAGATAGAGTGGGACCTATAGCCTATAGGCTAGCACTTCCTCCCATAGTAAAAGAACATAATGTTTTCCATGTTTCATTATTGAAGAAATATGTACATGATTTTAATCATATAATTGATTGATCTATGATCTAGGTGGAACATGAGGGAGAATTCTTACCGAAACCTCAATGCATACTGGACAGAAAGGAAACCCCGCTCCAGAACCGAACCATTGCACAGTTCAAGGTGCAATGGAGACATTTTGGCCCAGATGAGGCTACATGGGAAATGGAGGATGCCATGAAACGAGCATACCTGATTTTGTTTACCTCTGTACATACATGTCACATTGATAGATAGAACATCGAGGACGATGTTCCTTTAAGGGGGAGGGAATTGTAACACCTTGTTTCCCCCAATCTGTAAAAATAACTATACTGGACAAGAACTATGGCAGACTCAAAGATGTGAATGTGTGATTTTGAATGGACCTTAGTATAAAAGGTCAACGAATGTAAATAATGTTATGAATATATGTTGTAGGACTACTGGGAGGGGATTGTGCTGAAAAGAGACCACGATGGTTGATGAAAGGTGGTGGAAGGCAAATGGAATGGTGGCATTAACTTCCACCAAAAAAAATACCGTATTTGGTCTTCACTGGCCCGGAGATCAAGAGCGACTTGTTGGCCCCGAAATGAATTACTCGCCAGGTTGGTAGGTGAAGAGGCTCCTCATGAGTTAATGAGGGATGGGGGTGAACCTCCCATCCATGGAAGCCTCAAACTTGACAACTGCGGGGAATTTCGTGCCACACGGAACATAGGTGGAAAAGAAAAGGCAGGAAAGAGGTGTGGAAGAGGGCAATCACGACAGAGAGCACAAGAGGGGATAAATCAGAAGGACGCTAGAAAAATAGACAGAGTGATTGATAAGCAGAGAAGAAGGAGAGTAACCTTTGTTCTCGACTTCTAACGAATAGAGACTTAGTCTCACAACATCGTGGTCTAAGCTCAGGCGTGGATAGTGGCAAA
>JZKD02S1672774.1:649571-668300 GCA_000966675.3 Picea glauca
AAGGTGGCGTTAACTTCCACCAAGAATTAATATCGTATTTGGACTCCATTGGCCAGGAGAACCAAAAGCGGCTCGCTGGCCCCAAATTTAATGTCTCACAGGCTGGAAGGCAGATGGCTTAATGAGGGATGGGATGGTAAACTGCCCAATCATAGAGCCGTCAGGACTGATCAGCGCGAGGGTAATCGTGCCACATGCAACCTCGCAAGAGGATAAGGTGTATGATAGAAGCGATTAAGCGGGGGGGACGCGAGGGGAACTCTGGCATTACGTAGAGTGAGTGATAGCAGAGAGGAAGGATTGCAACCTTCGCTCCTGGTCACTGGCAGACAGAGAGACACAGTCTCACAACATCGTGGTCTCAGCTCGGGGGTGGCTAGTGGTAAATCCGCTAGGAGTCGCGATGCCTACGGTTGGGTGGAAACGAGCACCCCTCTCAGCAGTTGCACTCACTTCTGGTGTTATTTGTGATAAGTGTTTTACATATTGCATCTTGAAATTCATATACTAACATATATGCTCATATAACTGTGAAATTGTGAACGATTACAGTGTAAGAATGTCTGTGCAGTGCTTTGATAAGAAATAATAGATATATGCTTATAACAGAAGAAACCACGTATGAATTATGTTGATGAATGAATTTAATTATGCATAAGTTGAACCAAGTTAGTCTTCCAACTCATTCTCGGGAAGTTGTTTACCCTTCTCTGTCTCCAGGGATGCCCTGGAATAGACCTCTTCACAAAGATTCTCTCCTTGGAAAGGTTTACCAAGAACCTGGAAAAAGAACTTGAATGAGAAAGTCTTAACAACCCTGTACGAGGAGAAATGACCCTCTTAAAATCCTAAAGTAACAGCGTAGGGGTAAGTATCGATCGACAAACGAGACCCTGTCGGAAGACCCATGGTCATTCATGACCGTTAGATTGATGAAAGAAACCAGGGCATTACATACCTTGCTCCTTTTCATCTATCTTCATGAATAGCGAGGAATTCAAGATCGTAGACCCCCACGGTCCATGAGAACATATGGACCATTGCTTTTTCCACACCCATGAAGTAGTGGAAGAGTGCACAACGTGGGACAGATCTGAGCCATTAGACCTTAGCTAGAAAAACCCGACAGTCGTTGGATCTGTTCAAAGATGCATGAGGGTTAAGCCCTCGTGAATAGGAGGTTGAAATTCCCGACAAGAGGCGTGGCCATAGGGATATCGACACTCAAGAAGTCGGGAGTCACGATGACATAAGGTCAGGGATTTTCATAGTGAAAATCAGGGAATCAATATGAGTCGTCCATCATAGAAGGACACGTGGACAAGATCGGGAGACCGTTGGCATTTCGGGGGAAGGGACAAGTTGCAGGAGTATTTTGGCAACGGAAACTCCGAAATCACGAGAAGCGATCAGGACCGTCCATCTTAGGAGGATGCGTGGTGGCAATCGGAGCATGTGGGCAAAGTCCCGGAAGGAAGGACATCCATCGGGAAATCGAGAATCCCGTGGACAAGAAGTCCATACACTTCAAAGTTGTGAAGTCTGGAATCCCGACAAAGTGAAAAGTGTCCATTGTAGGGCCAACTGTCATTATATCGACATATTGGGATTCAGCGGATCACGAATCCTGAGGATGAGTACATTTCAGCAGTAGAAATTCCAAAAACCCGACAGGAGATAAGGCTATGGTCTTGTGAGATGGGGGTCACGTGGGCTAGGAGTTTAGCCAGGAGGTCTAATACGTAAGGGACCACATCGATGAATTGGCTCATCGGGAATCGTGGAATCGAGATTCCTGTTGACAAGAGTTTGGGATTTCCCATGGTGGAAACCCTGGAATAGATCTGAGCCATCAGATTGATGGAGGCCACGTGTCAAGAGATTAACTGCATCGGGAAACCGGGGATCGAAGATTCGGAAGTCCCATGAGTGAGGGTCTAGATTCTCGAGATGATAAACCCTAATGAACGAACAAGATTCTTTCAGAGGATCCTAGGATCTGTAATGATCGTTTGATTTGAGAAAGAGACATAGGCATTAATGCCACAACTCCTTCTTTTTCCCTTGCAACAGATGAAGGAATCGGGACCATAGACCCCATGGTCCATGGAAGTGCCTGGACCGTCCATCTATAGAGCACACGTGGCCACTGGTAAGTTCTTCGGCGTTTCGTCACCTAGAAAACAAAAAGCAAGAAAACCTTGTCTTAGCGAGTCACGAAATCCCGATACCCGAAGTCCCGTGGACTGTTGGATCCATGCTCCTAAGAGCCGTCGATCTCTTACACGACTTTCCATATCGAAAGTTGGATATTTGAATGACGAAGAGTTTTGGAGTCGTTGCACTTCGAACTCCTGAGTACCAAAACCCTGAGAGAATCCATGCCGTTGGATCAAGGGAGGCTTATGGCCGTCGATCCCCCCTTAAAAGGGAAACTTTGGAGACCTCAGAAGTTTTCGGGGAGTTTGATTGTTAAGAAATCAATGAAAAAGCTTGATTTAGGTAGTGGGTATGTGACACCTTTGGATTAACAAATGCACCAACAACTTTCATGAGGTTGATGGATGATGTATTGAGACCCTTCACCAAATCTTTTGTGGTGGTATATTTCGATGAAATCCTCATCTTCAGTCGAACTTGAGAGGAGAAAATGCGGCATATTCAACAGGTTTTGAGCACTCTACGACAACACAAGCTATATGCCAACTTGAAAAAATGCTCCTTTGGCATAAACAAGGTCCAATACTTGGGATACATTGTTAATTATCATGGAGTACATGTTGAACCAACTAATATCCAAGTCATCCATGATTGGCTAGCCCCGACCACACTAACCGAGCTTTAGAGCTTCTTGAGACTGGCCAACTTCAAAGCTTCTTGGGACTAGCCAAATTCTTTGGAAACTACTACTCGTGCAAAGAATATAACACATACCCAACATTCTCCCACTTGTTTTATTTTCATATAGGGGGTTATAGTGTTACATAGTCAACAATCCAGGGCAACAATTCCCATGGATCCTCTACATGAAGAGAACTTTTCAGTGCTCGCATATTTTTTTAATGAATCTGCAACATTCTTCAAAGTGCCCACCTTCATCAACAATACTTTCTTTTCTTCAATCATGTCTCTCACAAAGTGATATTGAATATCAATATGCTTTGTGTTTGAATGATAAGTCAGGTTCTTCGCCAGAAAAATTCCACTATGACTGTCACAATCTATCCTTACAGTTTTTTGTACCAACCCAATACCTGAAAACAATATTTGTAACCATAATGCTTCCTTACTTGCATGAGTGGCTACCATGTATTCAGATTATGTAGTTGAAAGTGCCACTACAACATGTCTTTTGATCATCCAACTTATTGCTCCTCCAAACAGGTTTAAAACATACCCACTTCTAGATCTCCTACGATCCAAATCTCCAGTCCAGTTACATCCACAAAGCCATGTATATCTACCACTCTGTCCAATCCTAGTCTTCCTTGGTAGCACAATCCATAGCTATCAGTGCCACACAAATACTTGAAAACCATTTTTACTACTATCCAATGCTCCTTCCTTGGTTTTGACATATACCTACTAAAAAATCCCCCTGCATGTGCAATGTCCGGTCTAGTACAGACCATTTCATACATCAAATTGCCAACTACACTCGCATATGGAACACAAGACATGTCTTCCTCCTCTTCTCGTGTATTGGGACACTAATCCGCATATAAATTTACACCAACAAGAATAGGAACCTTGACTCATTTACATTCTTGCATATTAAACCTATGCAATATTGTTTCGACATATTTTCTCTGATTTAACCAAAGTTTCCTCTTTTTCTGATCTCTTTTAATTTCCATGCCCAAAATGAAATTTGACGCCCCAAGATTCTTCATGTCAAATTTAGAGGACAACTAAGTTTTCACATCCTGGATAATCTTCTTGTTGTTTCCTATCAGAAACATGTCATCCACATATAATATCAAATAAATCAAATGATCACCAATTAATTTAAAATACACACAGTGATCCTCTTTACTTATTTTGAAGCCAATTCCCAGCATATAAGTATCAAATTTTTTATACCACATCCTTGGTGATTGTTTTAAACCATATAGGGACTTTTTCATCTTGCATACCAACTCCTTCTTTCCCTTCACAACATAACCTTCTGGTTGCTTCATATAGATTTCTTCTTCCAGATCCCCATGTAGGAATGTTGTCTTCATATCCATCTGTTCTACTTCAAAATCAAATGCAACAACAACAAATAACATAAATATTATGGAGGTTAACTTGGTAATAGGACAAAAAGTCTCACCAAAATCAATTCCAGAAACTTGGGAATAACTCTTTGCTACTAACTGAGCTTTGTATTTCTACACTTTTCCTTCTACATTCCGATTCTTTTTAAATACCCATTTGTTGCCAATGGGATTTCTTCCAGTTGGTAACTCCACTAGATCCCAAGCCTCATTCTTATCCAAAGATGACATTTCTTCGTCCATGGCCCTTTTCCAAAGATTTGCATCCTCTGAATCCACTGCCTCCCTGACAGTTCTAGGATCATCATCAATAATAGATAAAGAAAAATTTGAATGGAAATCAGATGGAGTATACCTTTCCAGTAGCCTTCTTTCTCGAACTGATCTCCTAAATATTGAAGTATGAGGATCTTCTTCTTCTTATTCATGTTCTTCTATAGAGTCTGATTCATCATCCTTTAAATCAAACTCTATTTTCTTTGATTCTTCCTTACTTGGTAGGAATTCCTGTTTAATATCATCCTTCATTTCTCTAAATAACACATCTCGTCTATACACTACCTTCTTAGTTTTTGGGTTCCAAAGCTTATAACCTTTGAGACCATATTTATATCCAATAAAGATACACTTTTCAACCTTCTTATCTAGCTTACTCTTGTTTCCTTTTTAACATGAACATATACATCATAGCCAAATACCTTGAGATGTGTGAGAGAAGGTTTCTTACCAGTCCATACCTCTTGTGGAGTCTTTTCATCCAACATTGATGAGGGTGATCTGTTGATCAGATAACATGCGATACCCACTTCCTCTACCCATAATTATTTCTCTAATTTGACACCACTAAGCATGCACCTTGCTTTTTCCATCAGCGTCCTATTCATCCTTTCTGCAACTCCATTCTGCTGAGGTGTATATGGAGTAGTCTTCTCCCTTTCTATACCACACTTCTTATAGAATTATTCAAATTCATTCTCGCATAACTCTCCACCATTATCTGTCCTTAACAACTTAATTATTTTCTCTTTTTGATTCTCAACAATATCCTTAAACACTTTAAACCTATCAAAGACTTCAGATTTCTTCTTGAGGAAATATATCCAAGTATTTCTTGAGAAGTCATATATAAATGAGACAAAGTAAAAATATTTTCCCAATGATGGGATCGAAACATGTCCAAAAACATCACTGTGAACTAGCTGTAAAATTCCTTTTTCCCTCATTGCACCATAGGGGAATCTTACCCAATTCTGCTTCCCATATAGACATTGTTCACAGAAATCAAAATCTAGAGAGAAGTTAGACATACCTTCAACCATACCTTTACTGTGTAGTAGTCGAAGACCCTTTTCTCTGATATGCCCTAGTCTTTGATGCCACAACATAACCTTTTCTCCAGAGACTATAGGAGTTCTTTCTTCTTCAACTCCAATATCAGGAACAATGGAAATATTACACCCATCACTAATAGTGCTTCCTTGCAGCTTATATAGAGTTCCAAACCAAACTCCCTTCAACAACACCATTGCTCCTCGAACCATCCTGCAAGTTTCCTTTTCAAATATTGTTTTTACCCTTGCATCATCCATTTTGCTTACATAAATCAAATTTCTAGCCAAACCTGGGATGTGAAGAACACTAGGCAGTGTTATAATCCTTCCATCTATGAGCCTCAAATTTACTTTTCCTTTTCCTATGATTCGGGTTGTCGAATCATCATCTAAGAAAACATTACCTCCATCATACCTTTCATATTCACAGAACCATTCCCTGTGGGGAGTCATATGAAAGGATGCACCAGAGTCAACCAACCATGCCTCATGATCTTCATGTGTGCTTGAAGAAGCCAAGTAGACATCCCCTCCTTCTTCCTTGGAGGTCTTTTCTTCTGTAGAATGAGATTCTTTAGATCCCTTCTTTTTCTCAACTTTGGATCTACACTGCTTCTTGTAGTTCCCTTGTTTTCCACATCTCCAACATACCTTTACAAACTTTCTAGGAGATTTAGATCTACCCTTAGACTTAGATATCCCACTTGAGAACTTAGATCTATTTCTTTCTTGGAAACGCCCTCTTGCAAATAATGCACATGTTCTATGTCCTTCCATATTCTTCTGTCTCATCTCCTCTGACAACAAGGATGATACCACTTCATCAAACTTCAAGGAAGTTCTATTACTACCTATGGCCACAACCAGACTATCCCACAAGTCTGGTAAAGAACATAATAAACTGATACATTTATGTTCATCTAAAATTTTAATCTCAACAAATACTAGTTGTCTTACCATGGTATTGAAGGCATTCAAATGCTCTTCCACCAAGTCTCCATCTCTCATCCTCATGTTATACAACTTATTTCTCAGGAATAGTTTATTTACTAGGGACTTAGACTGATACAAGTTTCCCAACTTATCCCATAAATCCTTGGTTGTATCTTCCTCTGACACATTCAATAATATTGAATCTGAGAGACACAATCAGATTGTGCTCTTTTCCTTTCGATCCAACTTTTTCTAGTCATCTGCTGAAGTTCCTGTAGGTGTAGTACCTAGATCTACCATAATCCACTAATATCTATCGACCAATAGATCTTACATATTGAGCTTCCACATCTCAAAACGTTTCCGATTAAACTTCTCAATCTCCATCTTCGAATTGCTTGCCATTTCTTTTCACTTGAAAAATAAATACAACAGATATCCCACTGTAACAAGGATTATCACAATCCCTAGCCAAACCCTTGACCACAAAGGCATCCCTATGAAACCAACAAAGATCTGATACCAAATGTAGATTTTAACCTTGTACAATATTTATTGCAAACTAATTTTCAATAAAAAAACAAAAAATATACAATGGAAAATACAAACATTACACAGATATTTTTCCCCTGGAAACCCAAACCGGGAAAACCAACATATTCTATATTCATTCATAGTATTACATTTTTTATAATACAATATAGATATAGGAGCCAATGACATCCAAAACCCTAACCCAATGACCTGGATTAGTCAAAAACCCTAATTCCTTAACCAGAAATAGAAAACCATCAGCAAAGAAACCATGTCCCGAAAAATCACCTAAATATGTGACACGTTTCCTGAGGAAGAATCTTTTTTCTTGGAGGTGCTACGCCTACACCCCCCAAGGGGGGGCCTAGCGGCCCCCACTCAAACCCACCTATGTGACCAACACAATGCAAACACTACTACTCATGCAAAGAATATAACACATACCCAACACACCCTACGTCAAGAAAGGGACCAGATGGTACCATATTTCACCAATATTTTACATACCCTGCGCACCAAATTGGGTATGAAATATTCTGAGCGACATATGGTGCTCAAATACCATGGATGTTTGCATAGATACATTCAAACAGAAATGGAATTTCTGGACATCGCCTCATTGGATATGTTTTATGGATATGATGTCAAGATCAAGCAGAAATTTAAGCAAAAGAGACGAGAGTTTGTATCTGCAAACTCCTCCTAGCTGAAGCAGGTAAAATGTGGCCCCAACCCACACATCAAGGGACATAGAAAATATGGCTACTCAGAAAACTAGTCCAGGCCACCACACAAGAAGGGAAGTGAGAAGACGAAGAAGGACATGGGAAAATGGTGCGAGTACCATAAAATCCCTTGGCACAACACTGAAGAATGTTCCTCCAAGCAGTCATTCTTGGTCGAGCTGAAGGATTACGAGTTAAAGGCCGATTATGATTCCAAATCAAATTCCAAAGGAGGGAAGCGGATTATCTATGTTGAACCTAGTGCCACTGTCACTACCACCAAATTCCGTCCAAGCGAACCATAAGAACCAGAGGAAGGGGAATGCCTCTTTCACTCGCATATGTGAGTAAGGGGGCTACGCTTCATTTCAGTGTCGATAGCGACAATCAAAAGAACCTAATTTTAGCAGAGGTCATCAAGCATCTGGACTTGCCGATGACACCGCACCTGCAATCCCACACCATTGATTGGCTTCACCAAGGAAGAGATCTTCGTGTCAGCCAACAATGTCGTCTTCCCTATGACATCAAACCTTTCAAAGATGAGGTATTGTGTGATATTTCTCCCCTTGAAGTTTATGATGTTATTTTAGGAAAACCATATTTGTGGAAGCGTCATGCTATGTATGAGTCTAGACCCTGCAATGTTATTATTACTTTGGGTAGACAATTGTATAGGATACTAGAGTTAGCGTTGCCTACCATTATTTCTTTAATATCTTCTAAGCAATGTAGTAAGGTCATTTCACATACTTGGAAGTTCATATTATTTTTGATCCATGGTCATAGTAAGTAGAAGGTCACCACCACATCCGTGGACTCTACACAAAGTCTCTCTTTACAACAGAAGAAAATGGACAAGATCATGGAAGGGTACAAAGACATCTTCTCCTCACCCACCGGGGTACCGACACACTGCCAAGTCAAGCATCCAATTGATCTGACCCTCCATGCACCTCTGCCTAATGGATGAGTCTATCATCACTCACTTATGGAAAATGATGAAATCAAGCGTTAGATCCAAGAGATTATTCAAAAGGGACACATCAGACCTAACTCCTTCACTTTAGGAAGCCAAATTGCACTAGTGCGGAAGAAGGACGGGACTTGGCTAATATACATTGATTAGAAATCCTTAAACAAAATTACAGTTAGGAACTGGTACCCAATTCCAGGGATTGATGAACTTCTTGACCAACTCAAGGGGGAAAAGTTCTTCAACAAGATTGACCTAAAGTCTGGCTACCACCAGGTTCCCATCGAGCCAACTAATGTATGGAAGACAACCTTCAAATCTACAGAAGGTCTCTTCGAATGGATGGTCATTCCCTTTGGCTTAACAAATGCATCAACCAATTTCATAAGGTTTATGGATGATGTATTGATACCCTTCATCAACTCTTTTGTGGTGGTATATTTGGATGAAATCCCCATCTTCAACAGAACTTGAGAGGATAAAATGAGGCATATTCAATAGGTTTTGAGCACTCTACGACAACAAAACCCATATACCAACTTGGAAAAATGATCCTTTTCCATGAACAGGTTCCAATAATTGGGATACATTGTTGATGAGCATGGTGTACATGTTTATCCAACTAATATCCAAGTCATCTGTGATTGGCCAGACCCGACCACACTAACCGAGCTTTAGAGCTTCTTGGGACTGGCCAACTTCTACTGCCGGTTCATGTTGGGATTCTCCCATATTGCATGGGCCCTCAACGAGGTGACCAAGGGTGGTGGCAGGGAAAATTTCATGTTGGGGAAGGAACAACAATGAGAATTCGATGATCTGAAGCATCGCTTGTGCTCAACTCCAGTACTCTCCTTTCCTGATCTACAATAGCTGTTCAAAATTGAGATTGATGCATCTGACTATGTTGTAGGAACAATTCTCACTCAACATGGTCATCCAATGGCATACCATAGTGAGACACTCTAAGATATTGTCCAGAAATACCCCACCTATAACAAGGAAATCTATTCCATTGTACAAGAATGTCGTCAATGGAAACATTAAATTTTGGAAAAGGAGACAATCATCCGCACTAATCATAAGCATCTGCAGGTCATACAGACACAAGGGAAATTGTAGAATGACTTCCATCAAAAGTGATCCACCAACCTGCAAAAGTTCCATCTCAACATCAAGTATAAGACATGGATCTCAAATTGTGTCGCTGACTGTCTCAATCAACCTCTCTTGGATGCACTCACCACTATGCTCTATTCATGTAGACATGAGGCATCTGAATGGACCCAACTTTATTGGAAAGATCCATACTTCTTCACCACTTATCAGCTCTTGGGTACATGCGTGACTATCACCGATTTTCACATTCAGGGAAAACCACTATGCCATCTGGGCCATCTTTGTGTTCCAAAAAGTGAGCATGCAAATATGATTTGGAAAGCCAACTATAGTCGGATGGAGGGACATTTTGACGTGGAAAAAAATGTGGCTATTATTTAGAGACATTTTTATTGGCCAAAACTTCGACAGGACGTCAGCAAGTATATCAGATCTTGCATTGCCTTCCATTTCCAAGCTAGCCATCAAGAAGCAAAGCTTATACACCCCTCTTCCTACTCCCAAGAAGCCTTGGGAATCCATCTCAATGGATTACATGTCTGGCCTTCCGTGCACCAATAAAGGCAATGATTGTGTATTTGTGGTTGTTGACTGGTTTTTGAACATGACCATCCTCACAACCTACAAGAAGAATATCACAGCGGCAGATACTACCAATATCTTCTTTGAATGAGTGTGGGTCCATTTTGGGATACCACAAACCATAATATCCGACTGAGACAACATGTTCCTCAACACATTTTGGTCGAGCCTTTGGTCACTATTGGACACCAAGCTCACTAAATCCACTGCTTTCCACCCCCAAACAAAAGACCAAACATAGGTCATCAACTAGATGATTGTGCACATCCTGCACATGTACAACTCTAATAATCCAATTACATGGGATGATAGTCTCCCCAATGTCAACACAGTTACAACAAGGCTCTATGTTAGCACAAAAATTTGTAGTAGCATTTTTGGTCATATCGCAACGTCGATGAATTAGGAGTTTTCGTAGCGCACCTTGGTCCTATGCTCCTTTACCATAATTCATCATAATCAGTTGATTTCATATCTCTCATTGTTTTCAACTCCATTGGTTTTTAAAAGGAATATGGAGATTTGGTCATTTATAAGCTTGCTAACTGTTTATCAATTTGAATTTTTCTCCCAAGCTCGACGTTGCTGAAATCACTAGTTCAAACAAGATGTAGATTGCGCTACGAGATCAAATGTTAGAGTTGAATTGGAAGATAAGGTGGATGTAGAAGTTCCATATCTTGTTATAGATATTCCATCATCAGCCACAACCTCCAAATCTTCTTCCACACACTCCAACCCTTGGGTCCCATTGATGTTGAACTACCTCTTGCGACCACACCGACAAACTCTTCCCATGTTCAGTCTGAGACCAAAAAATCCACTAGATTCATTGAGCAGATTCAACACATCAAGTCAAGGGCACTCGCCAATAGAGGATCCAAATTTATCGGGTTGTCAAGACAGGGCATATCCTACACTAAGGAAAGTGGCTTACCCAGGGAAAAATTCAACGAAAGTTTCCTCACCTGATAGGGGAACTCAATGCAATGGAGACCATTGCTTACTAAGGGGGGAGGAATGATCCAGGTGGATATTGGTGGCCACCCACCTATTGGAACTAGATCCTCTTGACAATTTTAGTTCAACACGCTCTTGTGTACTTCTTTGTAATGGTGGGTTCTACACTTTCGGGGTTGTTTGAAGCCCCACACATCTTCTAGGTGGATACTGGTGGCCTCCCACCTAATCCAACTGACTTATTTTGTATTTTTTCATGTCATAACATCTTGTTGTACCTTTGAGGCCATTTTGGGGCCCTTAAATTTTTTTTTATGGATTTCCATAGTCAAACTATAAACATAGTTAGAGTTTGATGGTGTAATGCGTAGTTCTCTAAAAATACTTTCCAACGAGCTATCACACACCTAAAACAGAGTTTGTATGCAAAAGTTACGACCCCAGGAAGTTGAGGTACCAACTTACCCATAGGGGCCCACATAACGTTTGGGGTTTCACCTCCTAGGGTTAGGTTTTTGGATGTCTAGGGTTTTTGATGTAGGAGCATCTCTCCACCTCAACACATGCCAATTGATTAGCATGATTGGTGCACATTCAAGGAAGGGAGATGCACCTCCCTCTCATTTTTCCTTCGAAAGTTTAAAATGTAATTAAGGAAATTTATGCTGACATGTTGGTAGAGCCAAGTTGTGCCTTCACACAAGTTGTAGATTAGGTCACCATTAAGTGGTTGACGGTAGGAGGGATCTGTATCCGATTCGGATCATATTTTCATCATTGTAATCTACCTCATTAGTCAGACGTTTTTAATGGTGATTAGACACCACTAGCTTAGCTTGGAGGGAAGCTCATCGAGCCCCTCTTGTATAAATATGTGTATTATTGCCGAGCAGAAAAATGGGGAGGACACTCTGTGTAGGTTGAGTGGAGGATAGATGAGAGCAGAGAATCGGTTGCAGTTTGGACTCACATATTGTAAATGGACATTCCACCATTAATAGAAAGTAACACATTCTCCTATTTGTCAATTTCTGTGTAATGGATGTTTAGTTTTGAATTTTGTTCATATGCATTTTTACTATAGATGTATGTTATAAATCGTCTACAAGGATAGAATTATAATATTCTATCTAACAGTATGCCGAATTAGTTTTGGTTCGTTAGGATAAGTGCAAGGAGTGCACGACAGAGAGTTGAAACTCTTTGAGCCAGCGCAAGGAGTGTGTGTCTGAACTCATTCGAGTCATAGGAGAATTTTCCAGAAGGGCACACCAGAATAATTCACAAACTCAAAGGGGAGTTTCAAGGTTGTTGAATACCTTAGAAAGGATGTCTGCATGGGATAAAGTGTAACGCAGAGTTACTGAACACTCTGTAAGGCTCTGTAGGGAGGGAATCGAGCAAGTGCAAGTGCACAAAGAACCATCACATTTTGGAGTGTTGGAGATGGTGAGAGAACCTAAGGGTTGTTGAACACTCTGAGGAAGGATGGATTTTCAAATATGCATTGAGCGAGGAAAGGAGATGCCTTAAAAATTATGGAAGGGCTCAGGGAAAAGACAGTTGGAACGCTAAAACGAGCACAAGTAGTGTGCCAAGGATAAAGTAAGTTCATCCTACAATATTAGGAGGAAGAGCCTTGAGTTGCTAGGAGGGCACTAGAAAATACGCAGAAAAACTAGCGCATAACTCTGCATGGAGTGCAGAAGAAAGGCTGAGAACAATCAAAACCTCGGGCATAAATAGTGCTAAGTGTGAAAGGGGAGTGGGGATTTTCCAAAGCCTCGAAGGAGAGCGAAATCTCCCATCGTTAGGAGGGAGACAGGTGGAGAAATATCAGGATATCCAACAGATAGAGATCTAGGATGTTTTCCAAGGGAAAACATAAATATTCACGAAGTCACAAAGAGCGGTTTGAATCTAGGCCATTGGGTCTGGAAGGGACATGTGGAAGAGATTCACACATTTCATAGGAGTATCACTTTGGGAGATATCAAAGGAGGACAAGTGAGAGAAAATTGAATTCCATAGTCCGAATAGATCGCAATCGTCGATCTAAAGGAAGAATGAGGACCGTTGATCCTCGCGCCAATGGAGTTCATCGATTTGGAGTTTGGGAACATAGGAACTGGCTGTGGTAGAAAGGGTCGAAGAGCCGAAACATAAAGCCCAAAGCACTTTTGTGGTTTACCATTAGGACACAGCCTAGGATCGTATGATAAAGAGGATCTGGAATGGAAAACTAATGCCACTGTCAACTTTCTTCAGATGATTGAGAAGAGAGACATGAAGTCGGTGGGACCCACACTTTGGAGAGAGAGGGACCTGTGATAAATTACATTGGGTTCTAGCAGGGGACCGAATAGTCGATTTGACTTAGGTGTTTTGAACAATCCTAGACCGGGAGGGCGCATAGCCTTGAAGAAGAGAAGGAAAGGGGAGGGGGTCTACACCAAGTGGTATTAGAGCTTGAATTCACCTATAGACATCAAGTGAAGGGAGACATAGTGCAATGCTCTGTAGAAATTATTGCAAGGTGCGCAACATATGGTAAACAGCCAGGTGGGATGTAGGTGAAGCAAGATGTCCATTGGATGTTATAATAACATTTGAAGAGAAGACTTCCCACATATAAGAAAAGAAGAGATGGATAAGGAGCTCAGTGAAATCCGAGAAGAGATTGAGAAGCTAGCATTGAAAATGCAGTAGGAGGCAAAGGTATGCTGGAGATACGACTGGCCTTTGAAAAGGAAAATTAAGTGGCATGTTCGGAAGTTATTGGCTAGGAGGCAACAACAGATGTTAATTATATGGTTGAGATATGCCAAAAACCTCAATGGCGAGGGAAAGAGATCTAGAAGAGGTTTAATAGGTGGGAAGGTGGGCAATGAGAAGGGATCAGTTGATCTCGTAAACAACTAGGAGGGAAGAGGAGGCATCCCAATTTTCTATGAGGGAAAGGGAGAAGATATGAGTTAAACTGAGAGTTCATGTCAGTAGGGGGTGTTGACAGATGGAGAGAAGGTAGAAGAAATGTTTCATCCATATGAAGATTCATGCGGAGCTGTGAGCCATGTGAATGAAGATGATTGGAAGTTGAAAAATTCCGTCATAGGGGAGAAAGCTCAGAGGAGCATTTTGGTCATTGGGGGAATCCATATATTCTTGCCAAGAAGCCAATGAAAGGATAGCACATGTGTTGCAAATACAACATAAGGACAACAAGTTGAGACTATCATGAAGGAGAAGGAGAAGGTACTAAAGTCTGCCCCAATGGAAGAGGAGCATCTAGTTGAGTCACTCACTCAGGGGAGATGGATTTGAATATGTTGGGGGAACCAGGAGGTGGCTGCCATGAGATAGCCATACCAGAAGAGACATGCCAACACGAGTTGCAGCTAGAGGAGGCTAGAGTCAAACCAAGGAAAGAAGAACTAGCAGAAGTTGAACTATCAGAGGAGGTAACTAAACAACAGTTCAGTGATGAGACTGTAGAATTGGAGTCTAAAAAAGAGTGGCCAGTCAACATCATAGGGGATTAAAGAAGTGTAAGAGGTTAGGATGATATAACCTTAGAGAAACATGAAGAGTTGCAGCCGAGCAGATTAGACAAGGAGAACCAACCGATGAAGCAACTAAAAGAGGTGATACAGAAGATAAGGGAGATGATGGTGAAGTCAGTGGAAGAAGATGTTAGCAAGGAAAATCTTGACATAGGAGAACCTTCATGAGCAACAAGGAAGATGCATAAGCAACAAAAACAATGAAGCATAGGAGAAACAGGACAACTCTAGGAGAAAGTTTGGCATCCAGGAGGATTTCAACAGAGTTGGGAAGCTCGTGAGTAGGAGATCATGAATTTTCAAAGCCATGGAGTATGATGCAGGAGCATCACTCCACCTCAGCATGCGTGAGCTGATTATCACAATTGGTGTGCATTCAAGGAAGGGAGAGGTGTTGCCCTCTCATTTTTCCTTCGAAAGTTTAAAATGTAATCAAGGCAATTAATGATGACATGTTGGTAGAGCCACGTTGTGCCTTCACACAAACTGTAGATGAGGTCATCATTAAGTGGTTGATGGTAGGAGGGATTTGTATCCGATTCAGATCATATTTCCATTATTGTAATATACCTCATTAGTCAATCATTTTGAATGGTGATTAGACACCACTAGTTTAGCTTGGAGGGAAGCGCATCGAGCCCCTATTGTATAAATATTTTTATTATTTCCTAGTAGAAAAAGGCGGAGGACAGTCTATGTAGGTTGAGTGGAGAAGAGTTGAGAGCCAAGACTCGGTTGCAGTCTAGACTCACATATTATAAATGGACATTCTACCATTAATATAAAGTAACATATTTTCTTGTTTTTCAATTTCTGTGTAATGAATGTTTAGTTTGGAATGTTGTTCATATGTGTTTTTACTGTAGATGTATGTTAGAAATCGTCTGTAGGGATATAATTATAATATTCTATATGGGAGTATGCCGAATTAGTTTTGGTTCTTTAGGCTAAGTGCAAGGAGTGCGTGACAGATTTGAAACTCTGTGAGCTAATGCAAGGAGTGTGTGTCTGAACTCATGCGATTCAAAGGAGAAGTTTCAAGGAGGGCACACCAGAATAATTCATAGACTCAAAGAGGAGTTTGAAGGTTGTTGAATACCTTGGAAAGGAAGCCTGCGTGGGAGAAAGCATAGCGCATAGTTACTGAACACTCTGTAAGAATCTACTAGAAGGGAATTGAGAAAGTGTGAGTGCTCATAGAACCAACACATTCTAGAGTGTTGGAGACAGTGAGAGAACCCTAGGGTTTTTGAACACTCTGAGGAAGGAGGGATTTGCAAGTGTGCATTCAACGAGGAAATGAGATGCCTTAACAATTTTGGAAGGGCTCAAGGAAAAGGTCGTTAAAAGGCTAAAACAAGCACAAGGAGTGTGCCAACAATAAATTAAGTACATATTACAAGCTCAGAAGGAAGAGTGTTGAGTTTCCAAGAGGGTAATAGAAAATCTGCAGAAGAACTAGTGCAGAACTTTGCAAGGAGTACAAAAGAAAGGCCGAGAATAGTCAAAATATCGGGCATAAATAGTGCTATGTGTGAAAGGGGAGTGAGGATTTGTCGAAGCCCTAAAGGAGAGAGAAATATCCCATCGTCTGCCGGGATATAGGTGGTGAAATATTAGGATATCCAAGAGCTAGAGCTCTGGGAGGTTTGCCAAGGTCAAACAAAAATATTCACGAAGTCACGAAGAGTGGTTTGAATCCAGACCGTTGGATCTGGAATGGATGCATAGAAGATATCCACACATTTTGGAGGAATAACACTCCAGGAGATATCAGAGGAGGACAAGCGAGAGACTCTCAAGTTTGGGGTTTGAATAGATCACAGTCGTCGATCTAAAGGAAGAATGGGGACCGTTGCTCCTCGCACCAATAGAGTTCACCGATTCAGAGTTCGGGAACACAGGAATTGGTTGTGGTGGAAAGGGCCGAAGAGACGAAACCTGAAGCTCAAAGTGATTTTGTGGTTTATCCCTGGGACACAGCCCGAGTTCATATGATAAAGAGGGCCTGGAACGGATAGCTAGTGTCGCCGCCAACGTTCTTCAAAGAGTCGTGAAGAGAGTCGCGGAGTTGGTGGGACCTGCACTTGGGAGAAAGAGGGACCTATGATAAAGTACATTGGGTTCTAGTAGGGGACTGAAGAGTCAATTCGACTCATATGTTTTGAATGATCCTAGACCGAGAGGTCACGCAACCCCAAAGGAGAGAAGGCAAGGGGAGGGGGTCTGCACTAGTTTTGGAATTCATGAGCAATATAAAAAAGGCCTCTGGAGCCTCATTATAATCATTCTTCTCAGACGTATGCACGTAGCATCCACATATGTTCTCAGAGATAGCTACCACCATTCGAGAAAGTGTTTCAGTTCTATAGTTTTATAATTTCATCCTATTTCATTTATTCAATAGAATACATTGTTCACTAGATATTTGTGTTGTTCTTCATATCTCTGTGTTTATTGTATTCAGTTTGTTAATTAGTTCGTTCCACTCCTAAATATGGATCACTCAACCAAGGCCAAGAAAGGTCTCATCTGAGATGTAGAGAGGATCATAGAGACAATACGGTCTTTGACATGGATGAAGGATAAACACACAAAGAGTAATTAGGATTGACATCCATGTAGATCATATCTGAAAAATTATTAGGACCAAGAAGTAAAAAAATACACACACATATTCAACTCATACATGATTGACATAGAGTGGATCAAAAGTATCACAGATTTATTACTAAATCCATTCCATCACAACAGAGGTATACATTATGCAAAACAACTATATATGACAACCATAAAAAATTATATCTTCTCTATATAAATCCTCATAATTACAACATATTGTGAAATCCACCTTTGCTTAAAAATTAGACATATAACAAACAAATAAGTATATTCAACAACATTACAATATTACAACATGATCAAAGCAAGCTCAATACTAAGGACTCAATGAATCTCTTCTCCTCAATAGCTAGATAGCTTCATTTCTGATATCACTGCTTCCTTTTATAGCTTTCTCATCATGGGAGCATTGTCTCTTTCTGCTCTGCTCCACTCCCTCGATTGAAAAAATGGCCTCGCACACTTCTGGCATCTTCCTGTAGTCCACACAACCTTCAGGAATCAGGGTGATCTTAACGGCACTATTGGCTCATATTTTTTCATCTCGAAAATACCTTGTGCTATTGGTAGTGATCATTCGAGAGGATTTCCCGATGATTCTTTTCTTTATTTCGGTGTGCGTCTTCTTGATTTTTAGTGTGCATCAAAGCTAATATTGGCATGCGTTCAATAATATTTTAGGCCTATTTTGCACCATCAAAAATCGATCCGATGCACACTCTTTGTCATTCCTCAAGAATTTCCTTAGGAACGAGCAAAACTATGGAATGAGCATTCACAACTTTGTTTGTTCACGCACGCAAAAATGAACCCAAGACTTTGGGTGCCAACAACATTCGTCTACAAAGTTGTTATTCTCATGCAAAATGTGAAATACCTTGTACAAAAAACCAGGAAGAAGACTTATGGTGCGAGGTAACACTTTAGGGAGGGCTTTATTCTCAAGGTAAGATTGATGAATGAAAGCTCAAATCACAATCATATAATCCCCCAATATGATGATATTTAAGAAACCAATCTCCTTGACGAGATTAAGAGATTTCCACAAGGTGCAAGCTTCAACATAGTTGTTTATAACATTCCCAAGGCCCCATGGAAAATGAATCAAGGGATTTCCTTCGG
>JZKD02S1672774.1:679125-697540 GCA_000966675.3 Picea glauca
TGGGATATCCTCCTAAATAAGGGATGGTCGGGGCCCAATATTTTCCACCTTTGCAAAAATGATTCTGAAATTGTTGATCAACTATTTATCAACTGTGATTTTTCGAGACAGGTATAGGAAAACGTTGTTTTGATTTTAAATATTCACACCACTTGGAATGACAACTCGCTCCCAAATCGTCTTGATACCTGGGCACAAAAGGTACACAAACACTCACATCTCCCTCCCCTCATTTGGTGGACAAATTGGTTGGAAAGAACCAAATCATTTTTTGAAAATGGGACTCCTTCCATTAGTGTTGTTTCTTACAAAGCGTTGGGAATTTAAAACACTTGGAATGCTACTCTTGCCCACAAACCATCACTACAACATATTCTGAAGGAACCTGGTTTAATTGACTCCAATATAGGTTGGTTTGATGGAGCAACACTCTCAGATGGCACTTAGAGTGGCGCTGGAGGGTTGATCAAAACCATGCAAAACACTCTCTACAAATGGACTTTACACTGTGGCCCAGGCACCAACACCAGGGCCTAGCTATTGGGTGCCTGGGCCACATTATTTTTGGCCTCTAGAATCAATATAGACACCCTTCAGGTGCTTGGGGATTCCAAAACAGTTATAGAATGGTTGAACAACATAGTAGAGCTCCAAGCTATCTCCCTTATAGCCTAGAAGGACAGAATCAGAATGCTGCAAACCACCTTCAAAAATCTCATCTGCAACCACATTTATCGTGAGCACAAGAAGTCAACGGATCAACTTTCAAAAATGGTGCTACAAAAAAAAGTAGGAATCCTAAACTACAGTTTATGGATTGATGGCCATGAGGGACCACTCCTCCATATCACACTATTTTAATTTCAGTTTTTTTTTTTTTTTTTTTTTAATTACTTTAAAATTTTAGAAAGTCATATGTTATATCCCTTGAAAAAAGACCAGCAGACTTTTAATATTGTAAAACTAGAGAACATCGAGTAAACTTCCATCCTGGTAGAATACTTACTTTCTTTGGTAAAAAACTCTATCATGTTCACATATTACTGTAGATGACTACACATAGCAACATTTTATAACTTATTTCATTTATAAAAACAAATTATATCTTAATATAATTGAGGAATTTTCCAGTTTGAAAAAAAAATATCTATTTAAATGGTACAACCAAACCTAGCTTTGAGGAAAACAACTTTTAACTCTTTACCTTTTCTTTTACTTAAACTTAAAGATGCGGGGAGGGATATTGTCGGGATGCCACTATTGTTTTTGGCAACACTTCTGTAAAAAGAATATCTAAAACTTGAACCGACGGCATCCTTGTTGCTACTAATCAAGGCTAACTGGTCCACTGTATGTATAAGAATTGTTTGACACAGCACAACATGAGATGAAATGGCTGCCAGCTATATAATGCGTACGCGTATGCATGTCAATTTCACCGCCACGTTGACTACTTTTAATGCGTACATGTATGCATCTCAATTTCACCCCCACGTCCACGTAGAGAAACTCTGTTAATATTTGCCTCGCTCGGTAAACGACAGATTGTTTCTTTGTGATAGAGAATTTCATCGATTTGAAAGATTATGTGCAAGCTTTATTGGCGTTTATTTTTACAGATTGCATAATTGGACCTTACCATTTGAAGGCACAGGAGCTTGTTGTGGAATGTCGAGATGGCGGTCGTCATGACCATATTTGGTGAACACTATGCACCATCGAAAATCTAGTCGAGAACATTGAAATTTTTTTTTTTCTTAAGTTTTTAGTAAAATCTTATTTTTTTAGCATTATTAGTCCCCGACATACAGGGATTATAGTTATGGATAATTTAACATTTTCTGCTAGCTAAATTTATGCCAATGTTTGATATGCTAGCATATCCAAAGTTTGTCCTTTGAATACAATCTCTACTGTTCGAACTATTGTTACATAAATTATAATAAATTTATTTTGGTATGTTAGAGACCTGCCACATTGCATTTTTTCTTAAATGTTTACAGAGCATTTCTGACAGACTAAAATGTTTACCTAACAGGCTTGACAATGTTGAATGTTTACTTAGCAGGCTTGTTACAATACATTTTTTTCCGTTTTTTTTATTTTATATACAATGTTCTTTGCAGTCAATTTGGGCAATATTGTGCTTCAACAACATTGCTTCTTTACTGGTCCATGCTTGCTTCTGACATCTCCACTGATTTCTTATTTGCCTGTTATTGTTGTTGTTCTTGTTTGCTTATTCGTCTTGCTGCAGTTTTCACGTTTGGGAATCTGCAACCGCGATTGGAACTACGTCATTCCTGGTGGATTGGTTGTTGCTTGCTTCTTTGTTCGTTAGATGTTGTTTATTGTTGTTTGATTCGACTTTGCAGGGTTCGGGTCCTGCGGCTGCAGTTGGTCCTTTTGGTGGTTCTTAACTAGTTTCTTGTTTGATGCTTGCTCTTCTTTGCCTAAGGTTTTCAATGTTGGGGTGTTGCATCCATAGTTGGATCTGTTGTTACATTGTTTTGCATTTAACTGCCCATAAAATACTATTAAGATAAAATAACATACAAAAATTTGCAGTCGATGTAAATTGCATCTATTTGTCTTGTTGCAATTTGCATGTTTGAGGTTCTACAACCGCGATTGGAACTGCATCATCCCTGGTGGGTTGGTTACTTCTTGCTTCTTTGTTCGCTGGATGCTTTTTATTGTTGTTTGATTCGACTTTGGAGGGTTCGGGTCTTGCGACTACAATTGGGCCTTTTGGTGCTTCTTAACTGGGTTTTTATTTGTTGCTTGCTCTTGTTTGCCTAAGGTTTGCAATGTTGGGGTGCTGCATCCGTAGTTGGATCTGTTGTTACATTGTTTTGCAGTTGACTCCCCATAAAATACTATTAAGATAAAATAACATACACAAATTTGCAGTCGACGTAAATTGTTTCTCTTCCGCCTTCAACCAGAGTTTGTTAGCCTCAAACTATATTTCATAGCTAGCAATGTTTTTTCCATGGTTTATGTCTCACTGTGGTTTCATAGTTATGAGAGTACATTTTGTTGTGTGAGCAATATAGTTGTCCTCTCCCTTTTTTTTCCCTCTTGTAAACTGCGTTATTGCTGCTATACTTTCTCACATTTTTGTGCTTGCGGGTTCTCGGTGTAGCGAACTGACAAATCATTATCGACCGACCGTCGTTCGGTTGCATACTTAGCCAATTTTATGGAAGCGGCTTCGCGGATAGGTGTTATCGAACTATGGTAGCTTGTGTTTGGTGTATACATCTTGCACCTAGAACTTCTGTGCTCTACAATTCGACCCCACACTCCTCGTCCTCATATCTGTGCCTCTGCCTGTGATGAGTTTGTCTATCCGACCTACATTTCCATACTTAGTTGAGTTTTCAAATTTTGGCGGGTTGACGCCTTTCCGGGTTCAGAAAATTTTAAAAGCATTTGTCGCTCTCCTCCATCCTCGCTATCTTCTGCCCTTCCCAATAGACATTAATTATGCTTTCAAAAGTGACAACCGACCAGACAGGTTTGAAAATATTGTCTTTAATAAGAAGAAAGCTCGAGGAAATCTCCCATTAAAATGAATAGACAGACGAATATTATGGGATTTGGTAATTTCTTTTGCCTGCATTTTGAATTTGCAAAAAAATTTAAAAATAATGGCTCTTTTAGTTTTTTAAAGGCTTCATTATAGTAACAGTGCAGTACTGTACTAGCTCGCTATCATCCACGAATGTGTCACCCACAGAGGCCTTAATGTCATGTCCCTCTTTAATATTATGCATATGTTAGATGTCATATTTGAGAATCTGCTCGGATATGGGAATGTTAATACGTGGTATTAGTAACTACTCAGCGTACATATTCAAAAAGATTGGCATTAATAAGCGAAAATATCGAACATCTGTCATTAAAAAGAATTAACCGAAAATCTACGGATGATCATACTGTCATCCTCCAGTGTTGCTTTTAAATACTTATTGTCATTTCTCTCTATCATCAAAGAGTTGAGATTTAGGGTGCCTTCGTTCTAATGTTCTTGGTCATGGACATGTAAGATAACTTAGAGATGCTATTGAGGCCCAAATGATAGAAGAGAGTCTGGTTTTATATGACGTGATATTTGAGCAAAACAAAAACTATGTTATCCAACAAAAACTCAAAGCAAGGGAAAACAAAAAGAACAAGTTTCTTTTGGTTGGTGTTCTCCATGTATTTGATGCTTTGGTTGGTTGAAAAGCCTGCCTAGAGATTTGTTTGTTGATCTTCTTTGTTTTCTTGCTGGGAGTTGTAATGGATTTTCAGGTCACGTGCAAAATATTTCTTCGTTGAAGTATACAGTTTCTTCCAACAACACAGATTTGGCAAGTGTATCGAATTCTGTAGATCGCAGAAGAATTTGTCTTTGACACAGACATCACACTTACCATGGCTTGCAAAGTGGTTTTTGATGTTTGTAAATGACGTGAAATATTACTCCATTCACGAATGTACTCAGAAGCAGGTAACATAAACTGTATGGGTGGATAAAAGGACATATTATCACTACAAAAGTTTCTATTTCAATGTTTTTTGAGCTACTTCTGGGTGTGGTAACAGACTTGACATAAAGCCATTTTCTTTGTCAAATTTGGTTCGCTTTCCTCTGGATGTAGTTACAGAATCCACATATTTGGCGTCAGCTCCGAACATTCTATACCATTCTGTGGGCCACCATATCTTCCACCACTATGAGCGATCTACAACATTTGATACACTTGCCAAACCTGTTCTGATGCGATCTACAACATTTGATACACTTTCCAGACCTATGTTGCCAGAAGAAGTCATGTACTTCAACAGAAGAACATTTTGCAGCTGTCTTGGATATTCCTTCCAATTTACTGTAATAAAACAAAGAAGTTCAGCATACAAATCGTCAGGCAAAATTTTCAGCCAAACAAATGATCGAATACAGGGAGAATAGCAGTCACAACATGACATTTTTTTCTGTCCCATAGTTGATGTCACATAAAATGAGTCCCTCAACTTTGAATTGGGCTTGAATCACATTTCTAAGTTGTCTCAGATGTCAATGGTCAGGAACATTACAAGGAAAGCAACTTAAACCCCAAGTTTTCTATGGTAGAGGGAAACTAATACTTAACAAAGAATGGAGTGTTGAATAACCAGCCAATGCAAGTAGCCCATATCTAGAAGAAACAAGCTATTAAAAAAACTAGGATAGATCTAGTTGGCAACACCAATTAAGTCCAAGACCCAAAATTGATATTCAATTCATTTTTTACGAATAAAGGATTTGATCGTCAAGAAAACTGTCAAGAAGCTTCATCATTGTACACATTTTTTATTGGTCGACAGCAGGCCAAATCACAATCATTATTGAAAATAATCTCAGTTGTATTTTGTAACCCATCTTATTTGAATATAGAATATTTGCGGTTTTTTTTATGGTGTTTTCCAATCTCTGGTATTTCTTTTCATTTTATTTTGTACCTTTTTTTCCTGTGTGTCATTAAACATGGATGACAATATTTTCTTTCTGCTACCCAATTCTCCAATTTAAATAAAGGCTACTCTGTTCATTGCTTACATTTTACATGGAAGAATAATTCTTCATAGGCCATGCTTATGTGGCACCGACCCTATACTTAAAGAAAGAAATTCGAGGATCCATCCTTCTTTCATTCTTTCGGTCCCGTAAATAGAATGAATTAATGAGTTACAACAAGGCAACTCAAGTGTTGATGCCATGTTCCTGTTCAATATCTTGCACATATTGCAACTTCTTCTATTTCATAATATCCATGCATATATACTAATATGAGTACTATTGGAATAAATATAAAAACTTCCTCATAGCCAATTATCTGGCCACCAGGTCTCGGGTTTGCAGTATTCAACAACTATGTTCTCTGTTCCGTCATATACATCTTGCATCCAAGGACCTTCCATGATCTGTAATTTATGGTTTAACTAATGATAACTCACCTTCTGGCCACTGAGCCCCAAGTTTGAGATATCCAACAACTATGTCCCTTGTTCTGTCATATACATCTTGCAGCCAAAGAACTTCCGTGATTTGCAACTTATGCTTTAACTAGTGATAACTCACTAGTGGTTAGAAACAACTATGTCCCCTGTTCCGTCATATACATCTTGCAGCCAAAGAACTTCTGTGATCTGCAATTTATGCTTTAACTAGTGATAACTCACCATGGGTTCGAAAAGATTGGGATTAATAAAGGAACAATCGATTTTCTTCTCTGGGATACTTAGCCCTTTTCCCCTTTTTTTCTTCACGTATATTATCGCTTTCTGGTTATAGAGTTAGTCGCCTTTCTATCATCGTCGGTTCCAAGGTTGGCGAACTGACATATATTCATCTCCATCTATATCCCCACATGATGAATATGACCGACCGTTGTTCCATTCCATACTTAGCCAATCTTATGACCGCGGTTGTTAGGTTGGCACTTTCAAACTTTGATACGTCTTGTTGTGTTATATACATCTTGCAGCCAAAACATCCGTGGTGTCAATGAAATTTGTGAACCGAAGATCATCCTGCAAATTAGGAGATAATTTGCATTTGAAACAGAAATAATCCATGACTATATATTAGTATGAATACTATTCAAATAAATATCAAAACTTTCTCCATTAATAAATTAGTATGAATATTATTGAAATAAATATCAAAAATTTCGCTTGGCCAATACTTAGCCAATTAGCTAGCCACTAGGCCCCGGGTTTGCGGTATCCAACACCTATGTCCCCTGTTCCGTTATATACATCTTGCAGCCAAAGAACTTCCGTCGTTTGTAGTTTATGCTTTTACTAATGAGAACCCAACAAGGGTTCGAAAACATTGACATTAATAAAAGAAAAAAATTGATTTCAACTGTCAGATACTTAGCCCTTTTCCCCTTTTCTTTCTCCCATCCATTATCTCTTTCTGGTTATATACTTATTCATATTTCTATGATCGCAGGTTGCAGGTTGGCAAGCTGACATATATTCATCTCCGTGTATATCCTAACATGACGAATCCGACCAACCGTTGTTCCTTTCCATACTTAGTCAATTTGATGGCCGTGGTTACCATGTTAGCACATATGAACTCACCTTTTCTTCTTTCCACCTATTATCACTTTCTGGATATATACTTAATTGCCTTTCTATGATATCTGGTTCTTGGGTTGGTGGACTGGCATGTCTTCATCTCCATCTATATCCTCACATGCCGAATTTGATTGACCGTTGTTCCTTTCCATACTTAGCCAATTTTATGGCCACAGTTGCTAGGTTGGTGCTTACGATCTCGGTTGTTTATTGTTTCGTGATATACATCTTTCACTCAAAATATTCGCGATCTAAAATTCCACTGCACGTTCCTTCCATACATTGAATTCGTTCAAAGTATCTGTCGTTGCCTTCCATCCCCACCAACTTCACATCCTTCCTGATATACATTAATTGTGCTCTTACTAGTGACAACTAGACACACTGGTATGAAATAATTGGCACCCACTCCTCTGCCATATACAAATTGAATACCAGAATCCGACATTGTCCCCTCTTCTTTGTTACACATTATGAATTCAAATGTTCTAAGCTATACAATTTGGTCATCTAGGCCTTGCATCTTCTGGTGATTTCCGTGTTCCATACTTGCACACTTTTTCGATTGTGGGTTTTCGGATTGACGGCCTCAAAATTGTGTTTTGAATTTTTCGTGAGCTGCAAATAGCGCCTGGATTCCACAATATACAATTTGTCAGCAGGAATGTATAAAAACTCTTACTTCTCCTCCCCCCCCCCCCCGCTATTATCCCTTTGTTGTTCTATATTTAGTCGCAGCTATATGATCATGGCCTCATGGATTCGCAAATTGGAAACTCTTTATCTATATATTCACACCATGAGCCCAACCAACCACTGTCCCTTTCAATACTTAGCCAATTATCTGATCATCGGGACCCAGGTTTATGGTATCCAACAACTATGTCCCCTGTTCCGTCATATACATGTTGCACCCAAAGAACTTCCGTGATCTGCAATTTATGCCTGTACTAGTGATAGCTCAACAGGGGTTCGAAATGATTTAAATTAATAAGAGAACAATAGATGTTCTTCTGTGAGATACTTAGCCCTTCTTCCCTTGTCTTCTTCTCATGTATTATCAGTTTCTAGTTATATATTTATTTTCCTTCCTATGATCGTGGGTTCCAATGTTGGCATGTTGACATATCTTCATCTCAATCTATATCCTCACATGAAGAATTCGATCGACCGCTGTTCCTTTTCATACTTAGCCAATTTTATGCCTGCAGTTGCCGGGTTGGCACTTTCAAACTCTGATGCTTCTTGTTCCATGATATACATCTTGCACTCAAGTATTCTACAATCTACAATTCCACCGTGGACTCCGTAGTCCTATTAAGATAAAATAACATACAAAAATTTGTAGTCGATGTAAATTGCTTCTCTTCTTCCTTCAACTAGTGTTTGTCGGCCTCAAACTATATTTCATAGCTAGCGATGTTTTTTTCATGGTTCATGTCTTACTATGGTTTCATAGTTATGAGAGAAAGTTTTTCTGTGTGAGAGATATAGTTGTTCTCTCCCTTTTTTTTCCCTCTTCTAAACTGTGTTTATGCTTCTATACTTTCTCACGTTTTTGTGCTCGTGGGTTCCCGGTGTGGCGAACTGACAAATCGTTACCAACCGACTGTTGTTCGGTTGCATACTTAGCCAATTTTATGGATGCAGCTTCGCGGATAGGTTCTTTAGAACTATGGTAGCTCATGTTCAGTGTATACATATTGACTACCAGACTCCGACATAATCCCCTCTTCCGTGTCACACATTATACATTCAAATGTTCTGAGCTATACAATTTGGTCGTCTGGGCCTTGTGTCTTCTGGTGATTTTCGTGTTCCATACTTGCACACTTTTTCAATTGCGGGTTCCCGGATTGACGGTGTCAAAATTGTGTTTCGATTTTTTCGTGAGCTGCAAACAATGCCCAGAGTTCCGCAATATACAATTTGTCTGCAGGAATGTATAAAAACTCTTAATTCTCCTCGTTTCCCCCCTATATTATCCCTTTTTCATTCTATATTTAGTCGCAGCTATATGATCATGGCCTCAAGGATTCACAAATTTTCAACTCTTTATCTATATATTCACACCATGAGACTGACAGACCGTGGTCCCTTTCAATACTTAGCCAATTATCTAATCACCGGGACCCAGGTTTGTGGTATCCAACACCTATGTCCCATGTTCCGTCATATACAGGTTGCACCCAAAGAACTTCCATGATCTGCAATTTATTATTGTACTAGTGATGACTCAGCAGGGGATCGAAAGGACTTGCATTAAGAAGCGAACAATATATGTTCTTCTATGAGATACTTATCCCTTCTTCCCTTGTCTTCTTCCCATGTATTATCGATTTCTAGTTATATACTTAGTCGCCTTTCTACGATCGTGGGTTCCAGCGTTAGCATGTTGACATATCTTCATCTCCATCTATATCCTCACATGACAAATCTGACCGACCACTATTCCCTTTCATACTTAGCCAATTTTATGCTCGTGGTTGTTGGGTTGGTTCTTTCGAAGTCTACTACTTCTTGTTCCGTGATATACATCTTACACTCAAGTATTTCGTGATCTACAATTCCACCATGGACTCCTTAGTCCTTTTCCCCTTTTCTTCTTCTCATGTATTATCTCTTTCTAGTTATTTACTTAGTCGCCTTTCTATGATCGCGGGTTCTAGCATTGGCGGGATGAAATATCTTCATCTTCGTCTATATCCTCACATGACGAATCCGACCGACCGTTGTTCCTTTCTAGACTTATCCAATTTTATGTCCGCGGTTTCAGGGTTGGCGTCTTCAAACTCTACTACTTCTTGTTCCGTGATTTGTTGTATCCATCATTATGTTCTCTGTTGGCGGTATCCAACACTTATGTACCCTATTCTGACATATACATCTTGCACCCAAAGAGATTTCGTGATATGCAATTTATGCCTTTATTAGTGAGAAATCAACAGGAGTTCGAAAGGATTTGCATTAATAAATGAACAATGGATGTTCTTTTGTTAGATACTTATCCCTTTTTCCCTTGTCTTCTTCCTGTGTATTATCTCTTTCTAGTTATATACCTAGTTGCCTTTCTATAATCGCGACATCGCCATCTATATCCTCACACGACGAATTCGACCGACCGCTATTCCTTTCCATACTTAGCCAATTTTATGCCCGTGGTTGCCGAGTTGAAGCTTTCGAGCTCTGCTACTTCTTGTTCCGTGATATACATCTTACATTCAAAATTTTCATGATCTACAATTCCACTGTGAACTCCTTATTCCTTTTTCCCTTTTCTTCTTCCCGTCTATTATCTCTTTCTGGTTATTTACTTAGTGGCCTTTCTATGATTGTGACTTCTAGCATTGGCAGGATGACCTATCTCCATCTTTGTTTATATCCTCACATGACAAATCCCACCCACTGTTGTTCCTTTCCATAATTAGCCAATTTTATGGCCGCAGTTCCTGAGTTGGCACTTTCGAACTCTGTTGCTTCTTGTTCCATGATATACATCATGCACTCAAAACTTATGTGATCTACAATTCCACTTCCGACTCTTCGAACTCACAAGCTTCACTCTACCATGACTCAAAAATGTTTCAAAGTATCTGTCACTGCATTCATCCCCACTAACTTTTTTTCCTTCCTAATATACATTAGTTATGCTCTTACTAGTGACAACTTAGCCAATTTTAGCCATACTTAGCAAATTTTATGTCTGCGTTTTACGGGTTGGTGCTTTTGAGCTATGTTGCTTCTTGTTCCATGATATACATCTTGCACTCAAAATTTATGTGATCTACAATTCCACCGTGGACTCCTTAGTCCTTTTTCCCTTTTCTTCTTCCCGTGTATTATCGCTTTCTAGTTATTTACTCAGTGGCCTTTCTATGCTTGCATCTTCTAGCATTGGCAGGCTGACATATCTCCATATCTGTCTATATCCTCACATGACGAATCCCGCCCACTACTGTTCCTTTCCATACTTAGCTAATTTTATGGCTGCGGTTACTAGGTTGGCGCTTTTAAACTCTGCTGCTTCTTTTTCCATGATATACATCGTGTGCTCAAAACTTATGTGATCTACAATTCCACCACTGACTCCTAGAACTCACAAGCTTCACTCTACCAAGGCTCACAAATATTTCAAAGTATATGTCACTGCCTTCCATCCCCGCTAACTTCTTGTCCTTCCTAATATACATTAGTTATGCTCTTACTAGTGACAACTGGACACACTGGTACAAAACAATTGGCATCAGACCCTCCACAATATACAAATTGACTATCAGATTCTGACATCATCCACTCTTTCGTGTTATAGATTATGCATTCAAATGTTTCGAGTGATACAATTTGAACGTCGGGGCCTCAGGTCTTCTGGAGAGCCCTTGTCAACCTATTTTGGATCCTCCTGCTGACGGTTTCACAAAATCTTGGACACTGTTTTGGGTTGGCTCTTTCGAACTCTTCTCATTCTTTTTCTATGATATACATCTTGCACTCAAAATTTTCATTATCTACAATTGCACCGCACACTCAACCCTTTTTCCCCTTTTTTCTTCTCGTGTGTTATCGCCTTCTGGTTATGTACTTAGTCACCTTTCTATGATCATGCGTTCCAACGTTGGCGGGTTGACATATCTTCATTTCCATCTATATCCTCACATGATGAATCCAACCGACCGTTGTTCCTTTCCATACTTAGCTAATTTTATGGCCGCAATTGCCAGGTTGGCGCTTTCAAACTATGCTGCTTCTTGTTCCGTGATATACATCTTGCACTCAAAAATTCCTTCATCTACAATTCCACCATAGACTCCTTGAAATCCCAAGCTTCACTCTACCATGGTTCGCAAATGTTTCGAAGTATCTGTTGCTGCCTTTTATCCCCACTAAATTCCTGTCATTCATAATATACATTGGTTATGCTCTTACTAGTGAAAATTGAACACACTAGTACAAAACAACTGGAATCCGTCCCTCCGCAATATACAAATTGACTATCAGATTTCGACATCGTCCCATATTTCGTGTTACAGATTATGCATTCAAATGTTCGAAGCGATACAATTTGACCGTTGGGGCCTCACGTCTTCTGGGGAAGCCTTGTCACCCTATTTTGGATCCTTGTGTTGACGCGTTCAGGAAATCTCCAATTCTTAGTCACTATTTTGGGTTGCCGCTTTCAAACTCTGCTTCTTCTTGTTCCATGATATACATCTTGTACTCAAAATTTTCGTGATCTACAATTCTACCACACACTCCTTATCCCTTTTTCCCTTTTCTTCTTCCCATGTATTATTGCTTTCTAGTTATATACTCAGCTGCCTTTCTATGATCGCAGGTTCCAGTGTTGGTGGTTTGACATATCTTTATCTCCATCTATATTCTCACATGACAAATCCGACTGATCATTGTTTCTTTCCATACTTAGCCAATTGTATGGCTGCGGTTGTCGGGTTGGCGGTCTCAAACTCTCTTGCTTCTTGTTCCATGATGTACATCTTGCACTCAAAACTTCCGTGATCTACAATTTCATTGCAGACTCCTCGAATTCGCAAGCTTTACTCTACGATGGTTCACAAATGTTTCAAAGTATCTGTCACTACCTTCCATATCCACTAACTTCTTGTTCTTCCTAATATACATTGCTTATGCTTTTACTAGTGACAACTGCACACACTAGTATGAAACAGTTCGCATCGGGCCCTCCGCAATATACAAATTGACTATTGAGTTTCGACATCATCCCCTCTTCCATGTTACACATTATGCATTCAAATGTTCTGAGCGATATAATTTGATTGTCGGTGCCTCACATCTTCTGGGGAGACCTTGTCATCCTATTTTGTATCCTTGTGTTGACGGCTTCACGAAATATCCAATTCTTAGTTATTGTTTTGGGTTGGCGCATTCAAACTTTGTTGCTTCTTGTTCCGTGATATACATCTTGCACTCAAAATTTCCTTGATTTGCAATTCCACCGTAGACTCCTTAGTCCTTTTTCCCTTTTCTCCTTTCCATGTATTATCACTTTGTGGTTATCTACTTAGTCTCCTTTCTATGATCACGGGTTCCAGCATTGGCAGGCTGACATATCTTCGTCTCCATCTATATCCTCACATGACGAATCCGACTGGCTGCTATTCCTTTCCATACTTAGCCAATTTTAGGGCCATGGTTGTTGGGTTGGCACTTTTGAACTCTGTTGCTTCTTGTTCCGTGATATACATCGTGCACTCAAAACTTTCATGATCTACAATTCCACCTCAGACTCCTCGAACTCGCAAGATTCACTCTACCATGACTCAAAAATGTTTCAAAGTATCTGTCATTCCCTTCCATCCCCCCTAACTTCTTGTCCTTCATGATATACATTAGTTATGCTCTTACTAGTGATATACAAATTTCCCTATAGACTGTCCTGTCATACCCTCTTTGGTGTTACGCGTATTGCACTCAAAAAGTTCCGAGACATACAATTTGACCCTCGCACCCTCACCTCCAATGGTTGTACCTTGTAACCCTATTTTGAAGCTTCTTTTTCCCGTCCCCATGACCTTCGTACTTCTTTCTTATTATGAAATTAGTAACCTTTCATGCTAACAACTGACCATGCAGGAGTCGTCAACATTGTCATTAATGAGGGAAACGCTCAAGGAGATCTCCCATTATTACACATTAAACCAAGATCTATAGAGAGTTATATTGTCCTTTCCGATTGTTCATCTCAAACACGCGTCATCGTATTGGCCCGTTTAAGATATCTACAATGCTTAATCGCTCATTTCTGTATCCACCATATTCACATTTCTATGTATGCAATTACTAGTGTTTAATGTTAACAACACATCATGCAACAACCATCGAAATTGTCATTAATGAACGAAAATCTTGAGGAGATCTCCCATTCGCACGCATTGGACCAAGATTTTTGCAGTGTTATATTATCCTTTCCAACTTTTCATTTCATTCATTGTTTGGAGAAAACAAATGTTCTTGTAGACTTATGGCAGTAGGTTGACAACAGTTTTGTGGAGATACAGTAAATATCTTTAGACATCAGGACTAGAACTTCTAGTGGTCCACGACATACTTTTATTATTCATCCTGTTCTGCCAAGAACGAAGTGATTTGGACCTCTGGAATTGCTTGTGCAGGCTGTCTCCCTGAGGGTTTTGACTGTAAGGAGGTGGTTTCTTGGTGCACCGAAAAATATATTCCAAGCCAAATAATTATTCCCATGCACGACCATTCGCTTGTTTCTTTGTCACCTCAGGTCTTCCGTAAGATGTTAAAATTGCAAGAGCCAACATTGACCTTCAGAGGACAAGACTGCAAGTAGTTCCTAGAAAAACATAATAACGGGTTGGACATCTTAGACGAGTTCCTAGAAGACCTGATGACAGTTCCTGAAAATATCACAAAGTTTCAGGTAAGCTCCTTTAGAAATCTATTCCGGGAAATTACTTGGTTGTTTACAAGAATAACGGGACATACATCCATGACAAGCATTTCCCATATAATTATCTATATTTTGTACTTCACAGTCAAGGAACAATTCATTTTCGATTGGGGGAAGCTAATTTCCATTGATATCTGTTCCCAATTGTCACGATTCAAAGAATCAAATAAATTTTATATGTTATCCTACTTGATTTTCACAATAGTGCATTGTTGTCTATTTCCAAAACTTTCTCTTTCCAATAAAATAAGATGTGGATTCGACCCAGTAACATTCTAGTACCAGGCCTTGTGGAGGCACAAGGCCTCCCATTGTTTTCATGAATTTTTTAATGGCTTTGTCTTAGTTTGCAAAGATTTGTTTTTAGGGAAGGATGCTCCACAGATATCTGGCCAGGAAACCAAGTTTTTGAAAAGGAAGGGAACACTTGAGAAAAAGGAAAATCACAGTGTACTAATGGTCTTTGGATCTAAGGAAAATCATGCTTTCCTTCTATGCCACATCACGGATAAGATGCTTGTTGCAGAACTAGAAAGGCGATACAACCACTGGTTGCATTTTTTCCATGACAAGAAAAACAAATAGTTCATTCCTCTACCCTGAAAAGTCGAGGACCTCGTGTGCAAAAACATCAACAAGATTGATGAGTTTGACGGCCATTTCAAGAAATTAAACCTAATGTATGCTAAAAGGATAAAAGGGTTCGACCCTAATGGGATTTTTTGAGAAAATTTACTAGTAGTTGGATTTAGCAGCTCTTTTATCCATAGACACCTGATCGAGGACAGGGACAGTGACAACAATAATCCTTCTTCTGGCGATTGTGATGCAAAGACATTGCAAAGCGTGACTGAATTGTACAGACAACAGGGAAAAGTATCCAGTGAGAAGAGTGCCCAGTCCCCCACCAGCACTCCTAAGAGAATTACATCACGGAGCATCGCTACAACAACCCACCCCAGTAAGAGAGCAACCCAAAAATCTTCGAACAGAGGAGGAGATAAGAACCCTTGCATAAAAATTGATAGTTCTCACAAAATTCCATTGACCAAGAAGAGAAAAAACAATGCAGGCTAGGGGGATGAACCCGAAATTGAAAGTGAACAGGTGCAACTTGAAATTGAAACTAAGCAGATGCACAAAATTGGGTCATCCGCAATGGAAATAACTGAGAACAATATTTTTGAGAAAGATGAATCCTTTGTATTCCAGAGCACTGTTTTTGACAGCCAATCTAAAAATATGGTCATTGAAAAGAGAGATGTAACAAATAGGAAAGGAAAATCTTGCATAGAGATTAACTTTAGGAAAATGCGGCCGGCCCAAATCTTCCTATTTCACTGCGTAACTAGTGATGCTCTTCATCATTCCATTGGAGGAATTGAAGTGGAAAATGCCAGACTGAAAGACCACCTCAAGGAATTTGAAGAGGCTTTCATTGCCACCCCAGAATTTGCCAATCCTTTAGGAAAAAATGTGCCTACTACCACTGCAGCCAAGATGAAAGTATCCTCTACCCTCCTTGCATGCTCTAGAGCCCTTATAGAGAATAACATCAAGAAAATAATGCAACTAGTTACTGAAACCTGGGAAACATCACAAAATATAGTTTCCTTCCGAAAGAGGGCAAATGATTTGCTCGAACATTTGGAGGTGAATTTAAAAAATGATCAATATTTTTGTGATCAGGTGCCGACCCCTTTTTCCAACCATGTTGTCAACACCTCGGAACTAAAAAGAAGACAAGAGAATCTCCCCTCCCCAAAGCAGACCAAAAAAATAAAAGCATACTGGCAAAATAAAGTTAAGAACTTGGAACTGATTGTCGAATCATGTAAACAAGCCATATCAGAAAATGAAGAATTATTCACAAGCCTGATCCAAATAGACTTAGCCGGAATTACCAACGAGGTTCAAGACCCAAACTTAATTCTCAAATCCTTGTCAATGACCAAAGAAGCCTTCGATGAACAACTTGATATTTTAAAGGGGTTGTCTTTCGAAAAGTTTTACAGCATAGTTGAACATCGTGTGGATGAGCTCGAGCACTGGGTACTGGACTATTTGACACACAATCAAGAAATTGAACATAGTCTGCATAGTATTTCAATGGATCTAAGGAAATTAGAAAATGACCTTTACGACATAAAAATTTGGGATGAAATCAACATGCCCACCATGAGAAGCTACATTGAAGAATGGTTTGAACACATAATGCACAACCTCATCCAGGAAGGGAAACAACCGGTCGACATGATTACACTAACCATCGACGACAACAATAGAAACACATCGGCTTCATAGTAAGTCTATACTGTCATATTGTTTTCTTTATCAATCTAGTTTAACTCTATATTGTCATCTTTTTTCTTTATCAATCCAATTATTACCTCTTTAAATAGAAAACTGTAACCAAACACTCATAACTTCCAATTTCTTCTTTTCAGGTCTTCCTCTCTACCGTCGCGCACTTTTTCTTTCAACATTCCTAATTCTTGTACTTATTTCTTTTTATGGTCAATGGGAGCACCAATCCCAATCTATATGACAAACGCATTTAAATTTCTAGAAATATGTAACAAATATTATTAATTTTTGATAAATTTCAAATAAAACTGATTTGGGAATGCCTTTGTTGCAAGACATTTTTACTATTCTATTGTATGCTTTTTGTTTCAAAGAAAACTAATTTATGAATGCTAGATTTTTTGTGTCCTATTGTATGCTAACATTTTTTGTCAAAGAAAAATAATTTGGTTATGCCTTTGTTTCACGACGTTGTTACTATTCTATTGTATGTTACATTGTTAGTATCACACATTATTAATTTTTGATAAATTTCAAAGAAAACTAATTCGGGAATGCTAAATTTTGCATGGCTACCAGATGTACTTCACCTTGCTTCCCACATATCTATACTCGGTCACATTTAATCCAATTCCAACTTGGCAGGGACTACACTGCCATGCAACACTTGTTTTTTAAGGCATTGTTTTGACATTTTTTACTGGAATATATACATTTTGGCAAAATCATCTATTTCTTTGTTTAAATTGTATTTTTGAATATCTATTTCTATTGTCTAAGTTGTATTTTTTAAAGCATTAATAGATTCAACATCATGAAAAACCTATGAGGTGTTCCGATTATATAGACTCAACCACTTTAATTTACATTTCTAACAATTTATGACCGAAAAATGAACAAAAGAATATAGTTGAAAAAAAGTCAAAAAGGTAGAACCTACTCATTTTTAAAAGTTGTATAATATTTATTGTTTGAAATAAAAAAAAAAGTGAAAATAGTAACAAAACTGAATAAACCTGCCTTTTAGAAATGTTTTAATATATTAGTTATATGTACTCCAAAGTAAAAAATTATAATAATTATGAAACACTAAGGGAATGTGAGTCATAAAATATTTCTTTGTAAAATGTTTTTGTGTTCTATGATATTGTATATATTCACTTATATTATGTTAAGTGGGTTTTTGTCTTCCATTTAACCATATTAATGTTGCACATGTTCACTTGGATTGTTGATTGAAGTTTTTTCTTTTAGTCACGTCCACTATTAATATTCCAAAGTGTATATTATTTGTTTTATCTTGTTAATATTTGTGGTTATGAAAATTGTTTTTTTAAAAAATGTAATACTTTGTCCTCATATTGAAAGAGAGAAATGTTCTTATTAAAAGAAGTCTTTTTAAATTCACCAACAATGGGTTTATCTAAATATTTTTTCTTAATTTATTTATTTCACTAATTATATTGTTTCTTTTTTCCCTTTCTTATTAAAAAGATATTTTTTCTAAATAGTTTTTTTTCCTATGAAAAAGAG
>JZKD02S1672774.1:699012-715380 GCA_000966675.3 Picea glauca
CTTTCTCTTAGATTGTCTAGCCTATACCCATATTAGATCTCATTTTCAAAATATTGATCACACTACCAACCTTCCTAACCTCTTAACTCAACAAAAGCATGGTGATCTTGGAAAGCTTCTCTTAATGTGTTTTGAGCACAGAAATAAAATTCTAAAGAATCACAAGTAATCACTTACCCTCTTAAGATTCGATAGACCAATTAGGTCTTAGTGGACATTAATCATCATCATTATCATATTTTACTTATTTTACTTATTTATATAAATATTGAAAAAAATATTTTTGATTGAAATTTAAAACAAACATTAAATTTTTATTTAAAAAATATAATTCATAATTTTTTATAAATTTTAAATGAATGTTAATTGAAAAACGTTATCATACTACCCAAAAAAAATCCAATTTAATAATTATTTTTAAAATTAACATACATTCTAAGCACAACCAAATTTCAAGTGAAACAAAAACTCCATTTGATAATTATTTCTAAAATTAACATTCAACCATATCTTCAATAATGAAATGATTTTCATTAAGTGAATTGTTTCTTAAGAACCAACCATAACTGTCTCACACGTTGTAAAATGCATTCTATATGCAAACGTGTAGAGCCATGAGGGTACGTGCATTCTATATGCATTCTAACCACAATGTATGAGCATGAGGGTATGTGTGACCATTCGACAATACTTTTGATTGGTTCTTGTAGAACCACAAATTTCTTATCTTTTGAAGTGTAATTTCGATTCCTAGATCAAACATGAATTTGACCATTTGGTTGATATGGTATGTGAGGTCATGTTTCTCATTGATGATTACTCTAGAATGACATGGGTTACATTTTTAAAAGAAAAATCTGAAGTGTTTGAGAGGTTCAAAGCATTCAAATTATTGGTTGAAAATGAAATTGATTTGAAAATCTAGTGATTGAGTTTAGATAGAGGAACTGAGTTTATATCAAATGAATTTGAAGAATTTTGTGAGCTTCATGGAATAAAGAGACACTTTTTCAATTGTAAGAACTCCACAACAAAATGGAGTGGTAGAAAGAAACAATTGAACTATACAAGAGATGGCTAGAACAATGTTGAATGAAGCTAATCTATGAGACATGATTTGGAGAGAAGCAGTCAACACCACAATCTACATTATGAATAGAGACAAAATCAAAGTCGTCAACAACAAAACACCTTATGAATTATGGAAGGGTAGACCAACAATAGTTAAATACTTCAACTTTTTGGAAGCAAGTGCTACATAAACATAGATGATAAGGACTTGGGAATATTTGACTCCATAGTTGATCAAGGTATATTTCTTGGTTATTCATCAAGAAGCATGGCTTATCAATGTTACAATAAAGCATTGAGAAAAATCATAGAGATTTATGTTGATGAAAAGGAATGGAGATCTTTATACCAACATTTCAAATCTTGCTGGGCTAAAGCAAGATAAGTGGAATTATTACCCTATGTTTATAACTTTTAACAAAAATATCAATTAGTCCTCAAACAATATGTACTTGCACCTAATGCTATCTTTTATGTTATGTTTTGACAAAGAAAAAATACATGCTTGCAACATAAATTTATAACAAATTTAATGAACAATCATGAAACAAAATATAAAATAAGCATTACACATGTAGTCCAAAATGAGACGAAAAACCATCAATGATTTTTATTAATTCAGTTTTGAATTACATACAAAAGAATTCTTTCATACCCTAGAATGGGTAAGGATCAAAATAAGACTTAGAAGTCAGAGGTGGAATGTTACATCACACAGAGATGACTAGTGTCTTTTAAGTAAAACCAAGACTAATAAAAACTGAATCAACAAGCCACAATATGTCACTGTCTTGAATCTGCAAAAAAAATCTTAATTAACACTGAAAACTAATTCAAAAATCCAATAGGAATTTATAGACTATCAAAAACAAATTATTAGCCTTCTAAAGCATGACAACAATCTATGTTTCTTGGTCCTTCTTATTGCCACCTTCAGTAAGACCCTTATATCAACAAGAATTTTTTAGCTTTTAAGTGATTCATAAATGAATAAAGTAATAATATATCTCACTATAGAGTAAGAGAAAACCTTATGAGAGTTTGTGCCTCTTTCTCTCTTCCTTTTAATTTTCCCTCATGTCCTTCTTTTATTCTCCAAAAGTAGTTTTGGATAGTTGTTGGCCCTCGACCAAGTTTTGGAGAACCTTGGTCGTGTTTGACCACTTTTTGGACTTCGACAGGCTGGTCGAAGACAGAGCGCCTAGGCTAAGCGGAGATCGTGAGATCTTGCCCTCTTTTTGCGGGTGTTTTGGGTTTAGGGTTTGTGTAACAGGTATGGGATGTTGACCCATGGTTTTACCCATGTTTAGGCCCCTTTTGTAATGTATAAATATATATCTAGGTGATGTAAGAAGTAGACCTAGTAGGCCGATGGCTTAGTGCTAATGTTAGCTATGTGAAAGAAAATGTATTAAGACTTGTAGAGCTAAGTGAAAGTGTTTCATAAGTGATTTTTGCACAGACTCTGTAAAGGCTTGGTGCTTGGACCTAAATCAAGGAAGGAGGATCTGGTGAGGTGCACACAGATCTCATGTCCTATGTGGAGTTGTCTTTGTGGCTCTGTGCATGTAAGAATATTGGAAGAAACTAATAAAAGAGGAGAAGAGTTGGTGGACATAGCCTCACACTAGGGGTGAACTACGTATATCATGTGTTGTGGTTTCTTGTGCGATGTGGTTGGCATGTTAGTGATGTGATCTATGCTTAAGTGTTGTAATCTTTATGTATGTTAGATGCATATGATGTAGTAGGTTAGTGCTTAACAATATGAATGAAGGTTAGATCTATTCTGATGTTATGTGTTGAATGGTTAGATGTGCTTTGACCTTGATGAATACTACATTGTTATGTAATTAGGGTTTTTACCTGCGATGTGAATAAGGGTCAAAGACTGATGAATGTTAATTTCTAAGTGCTCTGTTAAGTATTGTGATCACAGATCTATGTCCCAACTAGGTTGTAGACACTTGAGTCCTACAACCCCCCCTGTCTCTACCTTGGGTGAGACTTCATCTTCTTTGAAGGTGTTGTCGAAAGGGACGGTAGTTAGGGTTTTGTTGGTGCACTGTTAGAGTTGAACCATGGGTCTTCCCCTATGCCAACAAATGGTTCTGTTGCTGGGACTGAAACTGTGATTGTTGGGAACTGAAGAAAAGATAAATCTCTATGCGTAGATCTGTTGTTGTAGTGCGCAATATTCTATTTGACTTACAAATATCTGTGCTAAGAAGGGAGCTGGATCTAAAGAAAAGATGTAATATTTTAAAGCTTTGTTCTCTGATAAAGGTAAGATAAGTGGAAATTTTTATTTCGAAAGAATGGATATAAGTATGTTTCATAGATTTCGCACTAGTCTGAAAACTAGGGCACAACTAGAAGAAAGAATATTTGATATGAATAGATATGATCAAGTTAACAAAATATATGTTATTCCTATGCATAGAAAGAATTTTTGGACTAACAAATGGATGCAGGATCCTAGAAAGAATTTTTTACAGGTCCATCACTGTGATCCCAGTGCACAGTACATGAAAGGTTGGGGATCGTTTAAGAGAAAGATGAGATTGAATCTTTGTTATAGTTGCAGAAAACTGAGACATCTTGCTAAGGAATGCCCTGGTAGAGGTCATATTTTCCTTTGTTGTAAATTTACTAGACATGAAGTTTTGGATTTTCCTAGAATGATTGCTAAAGTTGAGAAGATGAACATGAAATAAGAAAACCATGAAGAAGGTCAAGAGACTAAGAATATACTAGAGAACCAGAAAGAATGAGAGGCTATATTATTGTAGATGAAAGAAACACTGAATGATTACAGAGACATCAGTTTACCGGATATCTTAAAAGAGAAGCAGTGCATAGAAACAAGAATATGATACTTTGACATAGACTGTGTATTGGATGAAGAAACACAGATGAACATTATGCCAGAAAGTACTTGGGAAATTTTGGGAAAGCCTGCTATGATTCCTTCATTGGGAGGAATAGGATTGTTTAAAGGAAGGATGATAACCCTATGTGGAAGACTTAATCATGTACCGATGAGTACTCATGGAACATAGACATAAGAAGAATTAGAGGTCATTAAGTTTGTTGAGAAAAAAGCTCCTTTTCACTTTTGTTAGGAAGGACTTGGATTGAGAGAGATCAGATCTGAAGGAAAGAAGAATAGGAAGCTATAGAATAGAAAAAACAAGAATTAAGGGATTTAATGGCTAGGAGAATAGCGTGCTTAGTATAAGAATAGGAGAAAAATTTGAAGCAACTAAGGGCCAGAGACCTGGATTTCAAAGTTGAAAGAATGCAAGAAGGCTTAAAGAACTTATCTATGTAGAAGAGAAGAAAACCTACTGCAAAAACACTAAGAGAAAAAGTATTACCCTCAAACCCTTTGAAAGACCCTCAGCAGTGTGAATTTACTATGCTAAGAGAAGATAAGAACAAGAATGGAAAGAGGAATCGAGAGACTCATATCACAGGAAAGAAAAAAAGAAAGCTTGGTAAGAAGAAAGAAAAGCTAGGAAAATTTCATGAGGTTCCAGTGAAGACTTCGCAGGAAGCAGGCTTGCAGAACTTGAACCTCACTGAAATAACATAACAGCACAGACTGGAACTTCACCACGACAAAGCTATATGACCGTTGGAGGTGTCCCAACCATTAAAACGATGCTCCAGAATGGCTAGAAACGTAGTTATTGTTGGAAATATCACCATTAGACTGTTGGGACCACACCATAACGGTTGGATTGAGGCATTCCTATGCATTAGAGGAATCTGTTATGAATTTGTCTATTTAATCCATCAAATGTCTTACCGGGGACACTTTTTCAAATTATGATTATTTGAGCCCATAGAGAGCTGATTGTTATCATGCTATTCTTAGTGAGACCTCGCCACCCAATTTTCTTACCTTTAGTGTTTGTCCTCGTACCCGAGATATCCGATCTAAAGAATGCATGTTAGACGACCTTAGCATAGTAGAAAAGTCCATTGAGGAGATCTTAATAGACCTTATGGTTGAGAAGGTCATGTCATCAGGAGTACAGGCTTCGTCGACGAGAGGATTGCAAGCATCCGCGTCAACTGCATGTCAATCTGGGGCATCATGAACTACGACAGAGAAAAGAAGTAAACACCACGATGACCTAGTGAATGCGAAGCTCATCCCGTCGATCTTGCCTGACTATATCCCGCCTCTAGCTGTCGCGGTTAGTCGTGACAACGTCCCGAGAGATTCTGACTATACACTGATCACTGTGTACCTCCCGAAGGGGATACGCGTAGTTGGACCGCAGTTGGGACAGATTCTAATGCTCAAGATAAATGATTTCAACTTAGGAGACCGCAAGAATTATGGAAATGCTCACGCCACATAAGTACTTGACAAAGAAAATGGGGAAGGAGCTGAAGATAGTCCCCCATTCATGGACCATGGACATCACAATATCAACAATCTTTAATGCGATGAAGATACCACACTTTGGAAGACATCGGGAGGTTAACACGTGTCTTAAAATCCTCCTGTCGTGCTTCCATGGAGGGTACCTGTGGTTGGATAGGCACATCACTGTAGATCCAACGATGATCCACCGGATCACTGGATTGATCATGCAAGGACCGAAACCTCAGAAGTTTTACCCAAGGAAGGCTGTAGATCACGCCCCGGGGAAGTGAATAAAGGACACCTATGGCGATGTAGAGAAGGGGAAGTGGGGCTACAAGGTAGCCTCCATCCAAAATGGCACAGTGTGCCTAGCTTTCCAGTTGATCACTGGTAAGCTCGTCAGGAAGAATAGACTGACACAAGTCACATGGTTCGTCGTTGACCTCACAGGAAAGTGAATTGAAGGGATGCAGATGAACCGAGCAAGATACCTCGTCAACTAGTTGGAGCAAGATTGTCTCGAAGCACAAGACTAGGGCTACGATTTTCACTTCAGCTAGTTGTTGATTCTCGTTGCCTTTGTCTCTTGGGAGATGCTGGAAGGAAAAACCTTCCTTGAAGTTGATCCATCCGAACCACTGGCCGCGAGGTTCAGCACCTTGTGGTACTTGAGCAATATGGTGAAGTAGTGGAAGTCAAACATTGTCTTCCACACTTACTACTTACAGCTCACATGAGCCATTGAGTCATTCCCCTTAATGACTCTGAATACCTTGCATGCTTACAGGACAATAGTGAAGTTCCACACAAACAGACACTTCATTTGCATGATTGTGTGCAGGGATGAAACCAAGGAAGAGTTGTATTCGTACTATAAATTAAATGATGAATACATGGAGGATATAACTAAGGAGTGGTCAGCTAAATTCCTTGTACCAGTCGAGCAGACGAAGCTCTCCAACTCCGATATCATAAGAAGTCCCGTGGTAACCCGATAAGAATATGATGGACCCAACAACAACAATAAGAAAAGGAAGGAAGAGGTGCAGGAAATAAACAACGCATTAGAGGAAACTGCGTCAGAGTCACCTAGAGGAGGAGGAGATGATGATGTAAACCAAGAAGAGGAAGGGGAAGAAGACAAGAAGGAACATGGAAAAGTGACACTGCCTAAACATCCCCTTACAGAGGTCGAGACATCAAATAAAATAAAGGCTTCTCCAAATAAACCCTCAACATTGAAGAAGTCACGAGCCAATAAGCCTCAATTAGAGACTGGACTTACAGTGGATGATATCGACCTCATCATCGCAATTGTTTTAGATACCTCAGAGGACATTTTGTAGTGAAATGAAGCCAAACATGAGACAATGTATTACATGATCAAGGTGGATCTCAAAGGGGTACAATAGGCTCTCTATTCGAGTCACGCAGTGTCTATTGCATCATTGTCATCAGGGGGTATAGAAGTGGGAGATGAGCCTACCCAACTATGTAGATTAGCGAATGCAACAGAGGCCCGCCTTCATCGAGTCCAGGAGGAAAAAGAACAGGCCACAGAGGCCTTGAATCAAGCAAAGGAGGAATCCCTAGAGAAAAGTCAGGTTGCGCAACAAGAGGAAGATGACTTATGAGGGAAGTTTGAAGAGGACAGAGAGCAGATCCAGAGAGAGAAAGATCAGTTGCTCATGGAGTAGATTGGAGTTAGAGAAGCATTCACTCGAACACTTCACTCCGTGCCAGGATTGGCATTGATGGAATAAGAGATAGCTGATATCCAAGTGGGGAAGCTCGTTGAATCCATTCAGAAACTTCAAGAAAGAGAGCAGAACTAGAATTGCAAGCAGTGTCGAGCACTTCGTAAGAAGTGTGATATCAAAGGGAAGAAACTACCTAGAGTGCAGTCAAAAGAATCAAGGCATTGGCATTAGAATGCAATCAAATAAGTAACCGAAGTGCAAAGAGCTATGAGCACCTTGAAGGGGACCTAGAACTAACAACATTATAAGCATAGCTCCAGGAGACAAAGCAACAAGCATCGACAGTGCAGGTGCAACTGAAACTTCTTTCAGTGGTTAATAAGATGAAAAGGTCACATGAACAACGCACAGTTCAACAGAAGGTGCATGCCATCCAGAGTAGAGTCATGGAAGCGACCCAGAGACTCCAGTTGATACAGGACGAAGCTTGCACACTTTTTGAGGAGATCGAGGGACAAGATGCATATCTAGTACAAGTGGTCACCATAGTGGAACAATGCTTGTAAGGACCTGTCATCGAGACAATATTTCAGGAGTTCTCCGAGAAGGAGGCTTTGGCAAAGCAGAAAGTTGAGGAATGTCAAGCCAAGATCGAGGCCTTCAAAGAAGAATTTCCCAAATCAGAGTGACTTGGGATAAGTCACACATGAGTGTTGGGGGCCTGTTGGCACTCGATCAAGTTTTGAAGAACCTTGGTTGTGTTTGACCACTTTTGGGACTTTGACAGGCTGGTCGAAGACAGAGCGTCCAGGCTAAGCGGAGATCGCAGGATCTCGCCCCCTTTTTGTGGGCTTTTAGGATTTAGAGTTTATGTAACGGGTATGGGATGTCGGCCCACAGATTTTTCCATGTTTAGGCCCATATTGTGATGTATAAATAGATAGCTAGGCGATGTAAGAAGTAGACCTAGTAGGTCGATGGATTAATTCTAATGTTATCTATGTGCAAGAATATGTGTTAATTCTTGTAGAGCTAAGTGCAAGTGTTTTGTAAGTGCTTTGTGCATAGACTGTGTAAAGGCTTGGTTCTTGGATCTATCTCGGGGAAGGAGGATTTGGCGAGGTGCACGCAGATCTCCTGTCCTATGCGGAGTTCGCTTTGTGGCTCTATGCCTGTAAGAAGATTGGAAGAAGCTAATAAAAGAGAATAAGAGTTGGTGGACATAGCCCCACGTTGGGGGTGAACCATGCATATCCTGTGTTGTGGTTTCTTGTGCGATGTGGTTGATATGTTAGTGATGTGATCTATGCTTAAGTGTTGTAATCTTTATGTATGTTAGATGCATCTGTTGTAGTATCTTAGTGCTTAACAATATGAATGAAGGTTAGATCTATTTTGATGTTATGTGATGAATGGATAGATGTTCTTAGACCTTGACGAATACTGCGTTGTTCTGTAATTAGGGTTTTTACCTAGGATGTGATAGGGGTCAAAGACTGATGAATGTTAATTGTTAAGTGCTCTGTTAAGTATTGTGATCATATATCTGTGTCCCATCTAGGTTGTAGACACTTGAGTCCTACAACCCCCCCTGCATCTACCTCGGGTGAGACTTCATCTACTTTGCAGGTGTTGCCAAAAGGGCCAATAGTTAGGGTTTTGTTGGTGCGTTGTTAGAGTTGAACCCTGGGTCTTCCACTGTGCCAACAATAGTTCCAACTACTTTTAGTTAAGTTACTTAAATAACTTTTAGTTAGATAGGGACAAATCATAAATAAATATTAATAAATGATGATAAGGGCATACTAAATATTAGCTAATAGGTGGGAACCCCCTATGTATTCTTATTTTATCACCTTGTTCCTCCATAAATAAATATGCATCCATGCCATTCAAAATTTCACAACATATAAATATTCACTCAACGCACAATACTCATGTCCAAAAATAAGTGAAGTCTTTCCCAACAGTCAACTCAAAATAAAACATGATAAAATAAAAAATCATACTTTTTATGTGAGGTAGTTTGCCTCTGTCCACTATTTTTAGAATCCACCTTTTGGAGCACCTATGAATCTTCATTTACATGCATTTTATCTTTAACCGATTAAGTCTCTAGATGACTGTATCCAAAAGGGATATGTCTATCTTCAAGTATGGGATGTTGGAAATGAGATGTGACTAAGTGTGAAGAAGTATCATATTGATTAGATTTAGTAGAATTGGCTAGTTGTTTTCCTTTACTAGGTTCAGGATCTTGAGAAATGGACATAAGTATTTTTAGGGGATGAGTTGAATGAGCATGTGAATTCAATGATGCAATATGTTGAGTTGTTTTTTTAAGAGGAGGAGGAGGTAATAGAAAATACACCATGGGCCATCTGTAAAAATTATTTTACTGAGGATGTACAACATCATTCCACCCATCATTGACTAGAGATTCTGGTGGAAAGGATACAATTGGCTACATTGGTATGCCAAAAATGTTAGGATGAAGATGCAATGGTGGTCTTTCAAGATAAGGATGAGGTCGAAAGATTCTTTGCCCAAATAGGTTCAAGAAACATGTCTGTAAAAGTTGGTCAAACTCTTCAGAGTCTACATCAAAGTGAATGGAGAATCGTAAACTTTTGTTTCCTCTTTTCCAAAGACTATTTTGCCTCCTTTCTTTGTTTCCTTTGACTCTATTTCCTCCACCATATTTGCCTCTACTGAAAAAATCCCATCCAAAACCATGAAAATCCAATTAACATAAGAATAAAGAAACAATAAGATAGAACATATAATACAATTAACCTAAATGATTAGATTGGATTTGACATGAGACAACCATAAAACATAAATGGGAAAAGAAAGGAATAAAGTGAATCAGAGAGAGAAGCATAGTATTCATCAACCACCTCCAACATACAAGTCTGTAATCGATAAATGCTTGATCATTATTAAGAGAAATCTTCCCATCTTTCATTTACAAATCCATAACAAATATCAACTAGCCAATAAAAATTCTATCATAACCAATCATTCTCTTTCATCATATAAGGAGGAGTAAATGGAGAAGGGAAATAAGTATCATGGAGTTTAAGGAATAATTTTATGAAAAGTGAAATTGATGAAGGGGAGTGAGATTATATAATAATTCATTTTTCATAACTTCAAGATGCTTCCATTTCATATTTCTATTTCCTCAGTTTAGTCAAACATTATAAATATGTTCTCAACTTGAAAACCAATCACCCTTAACTGATTAAAAAAACTTCAGTTTTTAAATTATACAGACAAGGAGTAAATGAGAACACATAATTAATGAATGGAATATTGAGGAATAATTTGTGAAAAATGAGATTGATGAACAAAAAATGGAGTTAGTATAATTATCCTTCTATTTTCATCACCCTATATCAATAGGAACCATTGAAAATAGTAATTTCATAAACTGGTCATCATTATGCATTTACAGAAATGGAAAAATCAAATTTAGTTTCACGTCATTTCCATATTAATTCACAACAACATTATTAACTGTCATAATAACAAAACATGTTGACCATATCGTTATCCATTATTTAATGAAAACCCTAATCAACACACTTAATAAACTATGGATAACTTAAAGCAAATCATTGTCAAGCATATAGCTTGAATGAGACTTAGGGTTTGAGTCCTTTTTTTGTTTGGAAAGGGTTTTGAAACCAATAGCTAGATTATATCACTGTCAATTAAAACCAATGACTTCAAAATGTGTTGTAGAGAAGTGGGGTTCACCACCTGAGCCTTTTGTTTTTTTTTAATTTTCTTTAAAAATTCAAAATAGGTTCGAAACACATGAACCCACGAACTAGGAAAAGAGAGAAGGTATCATAACATAGAGTACATGCAAGCAAATCAAACTATCCTTCACATTTATCCTTTAAATACACTAAACCAATTTTATGAATTTTTAAGACCAGTTTCTAGTTCGAACAAACATCTGGGTAATACCCAAGAGTAAAACAAAGGCATGGTTCACGATTATCTTTTGTATGGAAAGAGAAGATGATTATATAACCAGAGAAATTGTGACCAAAACTGCTTTTGGTGCAATCGATATTTAAACTCGACCCATATCACAAATATATTTTGAACAAACCCAACAAGCCAATGTCATTTAAATATGGTAAATATCACACAACACACTTCAAAGGTTTTGAGTTTGAACCTCATATGAAAACAAAGACTATAACCAAAATCTTTCTTGACACAGAGCATAATGAAAAGTGGGATAATGAATACGTGATTGCAAATCAAAACCATTTTAATTACTTTACAACAAAATGACAATATGGGGAAAAAGAAACATTTATGCAACAACAATGCCAAACTAGAGCCAAAACAACCATTTATTGACAAATTTTTGTAGTATTATATGTAAAAAAAACTGAAAACCTCATACCTTTGCAAAATGGCGTCTTAAAGACCAGGATAAAGGAAATCCGTTACCAAAAATTCTAGGGTTTGATCTCTATGAACCAATTCATCACCACAACAGAGAAAACCAAAGAACTCAAATGCACAATGCCAAAACCAAAGTGAATTGAGGGTGAAAAAATCCGTGTAGTGTGCATTAAATGCAAGTCAATCACCACTATGTTTCCAATACTATCAAATGGTAAAATCTCCACCAACTCAACACCACTTTCCAATACAACCATCGCAACACCCAATCATAGATTACCTCTTGGGAAAGGGACCACGCACCATGTCATCTAGTACAAATTTTGGCGGCTCAAAGTTTACGGTCAAGTTCCATCACATCAAACCAACGTTCAATTCCATTGAAACAATGTCAATTAAATAACACAGTCATAAAAAAATATACCATATGCATCATGCAACAATATAAATTTTCTAATATAACAACAATTTCCACCCATCCGAAATAACTAAGTGTTGTATATATGAGCCTGATACTATTCATATAACATATTTCATATAGTTTGAATACCATTGCACGTTGAATGTTGCAATATAATTGAATCATCTTTTCAAATGTAGAAGAGACATCACTTATATATTTCAACAAGATTTATTTATGCCATGATAATTGTTTGTTACATGTAACAATTTAAAAATAAAATAATGTAGCAACAAAAACCATTATAACCTGATGAAAGAAGAATATGGCGAGACTTATGTTTTTCCCAATCACCATAACTTTAACCTCCATATGTGTATTATGACCATGGATGTATTGAGATACTTCAACCAATTGAAAGTGAAAATAAATGATGCAATTAACTTCCAGGAAAAGATGCAGATTTAGCGCTTTATCATTATTTTCCTTTTCTCGCTAGGGGGTCCCACCTAATATTTATATTTATTAATAAGCTTTGATATATATCTTGCAACAATTTGTCGGCTAGTGTCTAGTTGCAAGTGAACAAGTTCCAATGTGAAAGTGGATGAAGAAAGGCATTGAAAGGTTAAAACACATGTTCAAACAGATGAGCCAAGATGCAAAGAAGAAGGAGAATAAAATTAAGAAGAAGAATTAGAATGCCAAGATACAATGACACCATCTAGATTTGTCTGAAAGAATCATTCATAAAATTTAATTCTTGGTGATAAAGATATGGGAGTTCAGACTATAAGAATAATAGCAAGTGCACCCGAACATGCAAACTTATCTTTTATATCTAAAATAGAGCCTAAGAAATTTACTTAATCTAGTGAAGACAAGCATTGAATTGATTCCATGGAAGAAGAGCTAAATCAAATCGAGAAGAATGAGACATGGGAACTTTTTCCAAGACCAAAAGATAAAAATGTGATTCAGACCAAGTGGATTTTTAGGAACAAGTTGAATGAAGATAGAAAAAGTAATAATAAATAAATTAATATTGGTTTCTAAAGGATATGCTCATGTTGAAGGTATTGATTTCAAAGAAACCTTTTCTCTGGTTGCAAGACTAGAAGCTATCATAATGTTTTTTGCATTTTCATGTTTCAAGAACTTTGAAGTCTATCAAATGGATGTCAAGTCTACCTTTCTCAATGGATATTTAGAGGAAGAAGTATACATTGGAAAACCAGAAGGATTCTTATTACCATAAAATAAATATCATGCATGCATATTGAAGAAAGCACTATATGGGATAAAACAAGCTCCTAGAACTTGGTATTCAAGACTTGAAAAATATCTACAACAACAAGGCTTCAAAAAGGGAATTGTTGACAATAATCACTACATCAATACAGTAGGAGAAAATCAATTGATTGTTGTGTTTTGTGTAGATGACATCATTTTTGGAGGAAATATGAACAAAATGTGGCAAGAGTTTGCAATGGAAATGAAAAAGAAATTTGAGATGTCTATGCTTGGTGAATTTTCAATCTTTCTTAGTTTACATATTTTTCAATTCGACAAAGGCATATTCATTCCCAAACCAAGTATATCAAATAAATTTTGAAGTTTATAATGGAAGAATGTGCACTAGTAAGCGCACCCATGGTCACAGGTTGTAAATTGAGCAAAGATGATGAATCTCCAAAAGAAAATAAAGCATTGTACAGGTCAATGATTGGAATCCTACTATATTTGATAGCATCAAGGCCGAACATTATGAAAGAAATAGGATTGGTTGCATGGTTTCAAGCTACACCAAATGAAACACATGTGCAAGCAGTGAAAATAATATTTAGATATATAAAGGGAACCTTGGATTTCGGCTTTTGGTACTCAAGAGGTGAATATTTTACTCTAGTTTGGTGTACATCTGGTACAAAATTTAGATGTTGGTTCTCTATACTTTGAGAGATATTCTATTTGAAAGTTAGGGTTCTTGAATGCTTCTGAAATCAGTTTCAAACAGTTCAGCTTGCCACTTTTTCTATAAATGATGTTTTCGGATGTTGCATAACTTGAAACTTTGTAGAGACATAGGAGAGATCTTGGTATATATGTGGTAAAAATTTTAGATTCTTTTTCACTATTCTTTCATAGATATTCCCTATGGAAATTAGTGTTCTTGAGAGATCCTGAAATTAGTTTCAAACATGTAAGCTTCAAACTTTCGCTATAACTTATTTTCTTAGATCTTTCAGACCTTGACATATTGCAGAGATAGAGGAGAGATCATGGTGTACAAGTGGTACACATTTCAAATGTTTTTTCCTTGTACTTTTTGATATATTATCCATGGAAGTTAGGGTTTATGAATGGTCCTGAGATCAATTTCAAAAGGCCGGCTTGGCATTTTTACTATAACTTATTTTCTGGGAATCTTCAAACTATGAAAAATTTTAAAGAATAGAGGAGACATACAAAAGTACCTTAGGTAACAATTTCATAATCATATTTGAAAAATTGGATATGTGGCATGGTGTAGATGTTAATTCTTCAGAAGAGGCCCGAAACAACAAACTTTGAGAAAGTTACCATTTGGAAATTCAAATTTTGGTCAGACCTGGTAAAGGCAGAAGTAGTGAAAAAACTTGGTGAAGGTAGTAGTGAGTAGACCTAGTGAAGGAAGAAGAAACAAGTAGACATGGTGAAGGAAGAAGTAACAAGAGGACTCAATGAAGGTTGGTGTAGTTCACACAAAGAGATTGGTGTCTCTTGCTAAGTTGGTGATTACACGGTGGAGATTGGTGTCTACAAAGATCTATACGAGTAGGTTGGTGTCTACGAGGATTTGTACCAGTGGGGATTGGTTTCTCCAGTAGGTTGGTGCATACAAATATTTGTAATTGTAGGTAGGTTCCTACAAATAATTACAGAGAGAAGTTTTTTTTTTTCTCCCAAAAGGGTTTCCACATAAATCTCGTGTTCCATGTTATATAGTTGTTGGAGAAAGAAATTTTGTGAGTAAGCAAAGTAAGAAAGGAAGCATGGACCTAAGGGAATAGCGTGCAACAGAAAAGAAGGAAGACCAGTGCGACAAATGGAAAATGAAGAAGTGCACGACATGATTTGTGAAAATCCAACGCATATGTGGAAAAACCTATCCATGCTAGGTTTAGGGTTTTGTAGTCATAATGTGAGGGTTTTAATCCATTTTGTAGTATAAATAAGATGTATGAGGTGGATTGAAGGATCATCTTTATATTTTATTTTTGTTTCTTAGAGAGAGAATTTTGTGTCCCTTTTAAGAGAGTATCATACTTTTTGTTAGAGTCTATATTTCGATTAGAGTTGTGGAGCTCTGATGGAGTTGATGTAATTAAGCATCAGGTTGCAAGTTGTGGAGCTGGGTGCGATGTTGGTGAGACTCACCATTATTCACATATCTTATGATGTAATGCACACAACACTATTTTCATGAAGAAGAAGAAATAAGAAGAATATATTTATGGACATAGCCCTAAGGGGGGTGAAACACAATAAAACCCTATGTTGCAATGTGTCTAAATGTCTTTGTTATTTATGCAATTATGGTTAAATGGTTAGATGAATGAATAGTTTTAATTATAGAACACACTAGAATATGTATGTAGAATGAATATTATGAATGAATGAAATGGTAGATATGATGAATGGTATGATAGAATGCATGTTAAAGTAGAAATAGAAGTAAGAAGAACAACCCAAATCCCTTTCATGACTGCAAACACTTGTGTCCTGTAGTCACCCATAAACCATCTCAAGTGAGACTGTGTTGTGCACTATGTGCATGGTGTAGACTTTTGTTTTATGAGAAGGGACAATGGTGAAAAGGGTTTTGTTGGAGAACTAAGGTATAACCTGGGTCAACCCATAAATCCAACAAATGGTTCTTTTGTGGTAGAAAGGGGTGTCCAGGCCATGGAATCCTACAAAGAAAGAGATTTAAATATGGTTAGAGACAAAGTAGTTGGATTTCATGTAGGAATATAATAAGGGTTCCAAGTACATGTTAGAATATTGGTTGTTGTCATTGATGTCAACCCTAGTCATGGGTTTTGGACCACAAGATTGATGAAGGTATTTAGACATGAAGGATAATGCACATGCATATACAACACCCATGGATGGATATTATACATCATGTTGTTTCCGGTGGTATGTGGTACGTCACATGGATCCTCATGGTTGAGGAGAAATGAATTTTTGAAGATGACAAAGTGAATTGAAGACGGAGGTACATGTAGGCCCTGAAGATAATTAAAGAAAAGAATTACAAAATAAGAAAGTGTCAGGTCGGCCCTAATGTTAAAAGGAAGTGACATAAATGGTATAAATAAATATCATTATAC
>JZKD02S1672774.1:715430-753716 GCA_000966675.3 Picea glauca
AGGATGAAGTCTTTTGGTGATGTGTTCTAAGGTATGTTATTTTCAGGTCATCTTACCATTTTTTCTATAACTTTTTTTATAGAACGATTCAGATGGTGAAATTGCTATGGTATTGGTAAGACATATCAAGGTACTTGTGGTAAACATTTAAGCTCTTGATTCTCTATAATTATGGAGATACACTCTGTGGAAGATAGGGTTTTTGACCAGTCCTGAAGCTAGTCAATATACAAGTGTTCTGGGTAAAACAATCATAACTTATTCATTGAGAATCCAAATGACATGGGAAAAATTGCATTGGAAATATCACAGACTGTAGTGTTTTGTGTGTGAGTTTCATAATCTGATGTTAAATATTGAGCTCGGGGCATTCTGTACAAGTTCGGTCTCCTGAATAAACCGGAATTGAACAAGGTCTACCATTCTCTCTATAACTTCTTTTTGGGGAGGATTCAAGGAGTGGAAATTGGAGAAGTTTCAGAGAATAAACTAAATAATATTATCTATAGGATCAGAGTATTCCAAGAATTGAATAATTGTAGAAATTGAAGAAGTCTCAGGAATCATTATCAGGTTCTATGTGATGGTTGGTTGATGGTGATGATTTAATGTGAAGTTTTATTATCTCTCGTATATTCTAGGGCGGAATGAAGGGGAAAGTATGGAGAGTTCAACTCTCTCTTGATATTGGAGGATTGTATCTTCCTCTTGGAGGTTTATCCCTCCCTTTACACTTGGAAGCTATAGCTACCTTTGGAAGTCATTACTTCCTTTGAGCAGTAACTATTGATTATTTCTCATATATTGTGCATGGTGTATTGTGGTGTATTGGTGTAACTCGTATACTATTGTTCATTTCTCATTGGATATAATTGAATGGTTTAAGTATAATTTGAAAAAGGTTTTAAATTGTATTTGATACTGATTCACCCCCTTCTCAGTATCAACAATTGGTATTAGAGCAGGGTGCCTTCATAACAATTTAACCACTGGAAGGAAAATCCTGAGCAGAGATGGATGACCATGAGCACATTTCAAATGGGATTCAAAAAATTGATGGAATAAATTATGCATACTGGAGTGATAGAGTGAAAACTTACCTAGCGGCTTTGGGAGTAGACATTTGGTACTTAGTTGTAAATGGCTATGTAATCCCAAATAATGCTCCAACCGATCCAAATGAGAAGAAGCTTATGAGTTGTAATTCAAAAGCCAGACATGTTATTCTAGCAGCATTGGCACCAACCATTGCTAGCAAAGTGATGGGTTTTAGCACTACTAAGGATGTATGGGACAAACTCAAGAGCATGTACGAAGGTGATCTAAAAGTTCAACAGGTCAAGCTTCAATGACATAAAGAAGAATTTGAAAATTTGAAGATGAATGAAAAGGAAGATATTGCAACCTATTTTCTTAGAGTTGATGAAGTTGTTAATGCTATCAGAGGATTAGGTGAAGAGATTGATGAATCCTTGGTTGTACAAAAAGTGTTGAGATCACTTCTCTTGAAGTATGATGTTAAGGTCTCTGCCATTGAAGAAACTAGGGACTTGACCAAAATGACAATGGATGAATTACATGGTTCTCTTATAGCATATGAAATGAGAACAGGTACAGAAAGTGACCAGCCAAACAATGAAACATACTTTAAAGCCATAAATAAGACAAAATACAAGGATAACGACCTTGATGAAGAAATAGAAAATTTCATAAGAAGGTTTCAGAAGGGCAGTGGAAGATACAAAGGTAAGTCTCCTCTCAAATTCTTTAACTGTGGTAGAATAGGACATATTATTGAAAACTGCTACTATAAAAAGAGAATTCTCAACAATAAAAAGAGATTCTACTCCAAGGATGATTGCATCTCCTCAAATGGGAGTGATGAAGAAGATAATTATGGAGGAGAATTCCTCTTCATAATCTAAGAAACCCAGGATGATGATCAAAAGAATTCTAGAGAAGAAGAAATCATTTTTGAAGACGGTTCAGATGAAGAAACCAACCTTGATTCCTTTTGGGGATACAAAGACAATGCAGAGAGTGAACAACAAGATGAGAATCTTGAAAAGTTGAAGTATGTTGAAACTGAAAATAGAAACCTTAGAAACACAAACATAATGCTAAAAGGTGAATTGAGTTGTTGTGAAGAAGAGAATTACAAGATTGAAAAGACCATTAATAGATTGAAGAAACAATTAGAATATTATGAGAAATTGAAAGAAGAATTGGATCACACAAAAGGGGAGATCCTATTGACAATAGAAAAGTTGAAGACGTTTGAAAAAAGCACTGAAAAATTAGATGAGATCCTTAGCAGTCAGAGATCTCCAAACGACAAGACAGGACTAGGATACAATGACAGTTTCAAGACAACAAAACAAGAAAATGAAGTTGAAAATGATGAAACCAACATTCCAGAACAAGTTGAACAACAAGATAGAAGACTAGAATTCAGAAGGAATGAGACATCAAGAATATCCTCTCCCATCAGGTATGAAAGAAATCATTATGAAGAAAACTACAGAAGAATAGATCACGAACCTAGATGGACCACACCACAAAGAAGATCACTTACGCCTTGGTATCAAAATTTCTTTCTTGGACATTGTTATACTTGTGGAAATTTTGGACACAAGGCAATCAATTGTAGAATCAATGAAAGGAATAACTATGCAAGCTACATGAATGGTCAAAATAGTAGATATGGAAATGTTCGTAGACTTGTCAATAGAAATTATAATCCATTTGACCCATTAATAGATCAAAATATTGTATGTTACAAGTGAAATAATCTTGGTCACAAAGCACGAGATTGCACAGAGATGAAGGAAGATAATTGTATGCCAAAAGTTTGCATACCAACTATAACATGGAAGAGGAAAGAAATTCCACACAATGAAAATTGTCGAATAGCATTGGTCACTAAAGAATGAAAAGAAGAAGATGAATGGTTCATAGACAGTGGGTGCTCATATCATATGACTGGAGATCAAAGAAAATTTGTCATCTTGAAGAAAAAGGGTGGAAATGTTGCATTTTTAGATGACTCATCTACCAAAATACTTGGAAAAGGAACTGTAAAGATTTGAAGTGAAAATCTAAAAGCAACAAAAGTCCTATTGGTTGAAGACTTGAAGAATAATCTACTCAGTGTTAGTAAAATGTGTGATCAAGGATACACTCTTACTTTTGACTTCCGAAAATTTAAAATCAGAGAAAATAACTCAGGAATATTAGTTGCAACTGCAACAAGAAGACCGAACAACATATACATCCTAGAAATGAAGAAGAGAGAGAATATAGAAGCCACATAAAGGGATTCCAAGGAATAAAAAGTCCCAAAGACCAAAAATAAGGATGAAGTATTATTGAGTGCCACATGTTCAGGGGGAGCAGCCCCAAAGAAGAGAGTTACCTTTTGCCATTAAACTCAGGGGGAGAAGCCCTACCCTTTTCCATTGATGTCAAAGGGGGAGAGAAATTGAGATCATGATGATAGGGGGAACATGAGTGTTGCCATCAATGAAAAAGGGGGAGATTGTTGGAATATTGGTTGTTGTCATTGATGTCAACCCTAGTCATGGGTTTTGGACCGCAATATTGATGAAGGTATTTGGACATGAAGGAAAATGTCCATGCATATACAACACCCATGGATGGATAGTATACATCATGTTGTTTCCGGTGGTATGTGGAACGTCACGTGGATCCTCATGGTTGAGGAGAAATGAAGTTTTGAAGATGACAAAGTGAATTGAAGAAGGAAGTACATGTAGGCCCTGAAGATAATTAAAGAAAAGAATTACAAAATAAAAAAGTGTCAGGTCAGACCTAATGTTAAAAGGAAGTGACATAAATGGTATAAATAAATATCATCATACATTCATTTGATACACAAGTCAAATTTCAGAGGAAATCAGAAGTAAAGAAGGCCGGATTTCAAGGGAGGATGAAGTCTTTTAATGATGTGTTCTAAGGTATGTTATTTTCAGGTCATCTTACCATTTTTGCTATAAATTTTTTTATATAATGATTCATATGGTGAAATTGATATGGTATTGAGAAGACATATCAAGGTACCTGTTTTAAAATTTTCAACTCTTGATTCGCTATAATTATGGAGATACACTCTGTGGAAGATAGGGTTTTTTATCAGTCCTGAAGCTAGTCAATAAACAGGTTTTCCGAGTAAAATAGTCATAACTTCTTCATAGAGAATCCAAATGACGTGGGAAAAATTTCATTGGAAATATTACGGACTTTATTTTCCTGTGTGTGAGTTTCACAATTTGATGTTAAATATTGAGCATGGGGCATTCTGTACAAGTTCAGTCTCCTGAATAAACTAGAATTGAACAAGGTCTACCATTCTCTCTATAACTTCTTTTTGGGGAGGATTCAAGGAGTGAAACTTGGAGAAGTTTCAGAGAATGAACTGAATAATATTATCTATAGGATCAGAGTATTCCAAGAATTGAATAATTGTATAAATTGAAGAAGTATCGGGAAGCATTATCAGGTTCTATGTGATGGTTGGTTGATGGTGATGATTTAATGTGAAGTTTTATTATTTCTCGTATATTCTTGGGCGGAAGAAAGGGGAAAGGATGGAGAGTTCAAATCCCTCTTGATATTGGAAGATTGTATCTTCCTCTTGGATTTTTATCCCTCCCTTTACTCTTGGAAGTTGTAGCTACCTTTGGAAGTCATTACTTCCCTTGAACAATAACTATTGATTATTTCTCATATATTGTGCATGGTGTATTGTGGTGTATTGGTGTAACTCTTATTATATTGTTCATTTCTCATTGGATATAATTGAATGGTTTAAGTATAATTTGAAAAATGTTTTAAATTTTACTTGATATTGATTCACCCCCCTCTCAGTATCAACAATACACACCGCACCAGAGGTATCTATTTACTGATTTTCATGAAGCATATTTTTTTTATTTTCTAGAATTATTATAGAAGTGGATATTGAGGTTGAAAGATACCCATCCGACTAATCAGATTAGTCCAATTGAGTGTGTTAGCACTAGGAATCACCTTAAGATTGCATGGAAGGAAATCCCAGTACCCATCAGGTTATATATAAATGTAAAATAGTTTTTAAGGGGTCAAATGGATAAGACTCAAGATAATAATGTTCCAACTCAGAAATCAGGGCTAGCATGCACGAGAAATCAAGGTCTTGGCTAAATTCAATCAGTAAATGGGAGAAAATGTGAACAAAGGGAAGACTTCAGTGAGAGGAATGTAGAGGGTGTTGTAAACATCAAGTTTGCATACAATCGAAGGAAGACAAATTGTTAACGCAAGATCTTCTTGAGTTCAAATCTTAAGGACACTAAAGAATCATCATAACAATACTATAATCAAACATACTTCAGAATATCACCACAACTATTCATGTTAATCATTCAAAGAATGAACACTTTAACATCAGAAGCAAATAAGCTAGAATAAGAAGTTGATTTCTATTAACCAATATGTCTCAAATCAAGTACATAACCAGTTCACAGTAACTTCATCAAAATATTACAATATAAGGGATCCTTTCTCAACCATTCGAACCTACTGAATCATTTCATCTATCTATTTATAACAAAAAAGGGAGGCAATAGCTGGAGGTGCGAGTTGGCCTCCTTCCCATGAAAATCTCTAAGAGGTTATTCCATCTAACAACTTGACTAACAACTTATGCTATAAAATGGGAAAGTGTTGGTGACTGATCCCACCAATATTTGAACTAACTTGATCCCCCTTTGGTGCGCAATTCCTTGTTTTCCATGTGTCCTTAAGGGGCTTGCGGTTGTCATCATGCTGCCAACTGTTGTCTCTACAATTCTCTCCATCATCACCTACTCATAAAGATGATAACTCGAGTTTCCTTGATTCCTGGTATCTGTTGGTATCACTCTGAATAGCGCACTTTGTAGTGCCTTCACAAAATTTCTTGTGATTCTGTAGCACGACCTCAAAACTAGACAAGTAGAAAAGGTAGCACCAAGCCTTCATATCTTTTGTGCAAACTTCAGTTTCTGCTAAAATTTTGGTAGCGAATTTTGGTAGCGCCATTCTAGTGTGTCTTTGTGTGTGAATTTCCCTTAGATCAGATTGGTTTCTAGCTAGCTAAAATTGGTTGTATAAATCCCTAAATTGAATGTGTGTAGGTATGAACACTGATAAAATGAAAGGATATGTTGTAATGGCCATTGAAACTGGGTTAATAATTCACAATTCAACTTTCAGAGGAGGCAGGGGAGAAACAATGTAGTTTGAGTAGCATTTCTAGGTAGCACACAGTGCATGCAAAAGATAGGATACACTTGTAACTGCGAGTTCCGTGGTAATGATGGGAAGATGTATCAAACTCTATATGCAGGTAATGATATTTACAAGTTTGAAAGGAGGGAAGAGACTCATAGGATGGTGTCAGGAAAGGTCTCCTCCAACTATGTAGGCCCGATAACTAACATTATGAGTGTTAACTCTTCTTGAAATTTATGTGAAAAGGAGGAAACCATAGAATACCTATGGAATAAAATAAGTTTTAAGCCCCAACAAGATCTCAAGAAGAAGTCACAAGCATATCGGCCTTCGAATCCACCTCAACATCAGATCTGGGAGTGCTATTTTTGACTGGTCAGAACTGGGAGTTTGCGTAGCGCAACAACTTGAGTTTTTCAAAAATCACAAACCGTTATCAGAGGTCATAAATATGATATCTTGAAAGCATATTTTAACAAACTCCTTTTGCTGAAAACAAGGAAGAGATGACATTAGCGTTGTAATCATAAATCGTGGTAGAAAATGATGGACAAGAAATGCAATATGGAAACTCTTGATGAGTTGGAAGTGCTTCATTTCAAAAAATGATTGGACAGTAAGAAAAAGGATAGCAAGGCAAGGCTATGAGGGCATGAGTGAGAAAAGTGGCATGTAAAATCGAGCTATTCATGGGGTGATTTGATCCTAGTGGCAAGTCATAAAGGGAATCAAAGATAAGTCATGAACAAAATGGTCCTAAGTCCAAAATTTGTATGAGGATCAAAACACAAGTCATGACTCAACACTTTATTTATCAAGGTGGGCCCTAAAAAACACACCTTTAAAAGGGGCAAATTAAAATCTAAGAGCTTAGGAAGAGATGAAAGTAAAGGCTAAAAACCCAAGGCAACTTAGTGTGATAACATTGGCTCCACATGGGATGGCATGCCCCCTGCAAGATGCCAAGAAAGAGTATATTTAGTGCCTTATCCTAGGGCTATGGGGTCAGTTACTGAAACAAAAATAAAAGAAAGATGATATTTACAATGGCATGCAAAGCCACTCATGGCTCAAACAAAGTAATTTTTCAGAAAAATCCCATTGACAGGGCCACCAAAAACTTCTTCATCCTCCATATTCTGCAACTTGAAAGAGTTATTAGAGAATACCTCAGAGATTTTGAAGGGACCGTTCCAGAAAGCTTCAAATTTACCATGCTTGCCTTTATCTTTATTTGGTGCATCCCACTTGAGAACTAACTTGCCCAGTTGAAAATCCTCTTTATTCACCTTCTTGTCGAACACCAGTTTGATCTTCAGTTGATGGTCATGTGATTTATCTATAATCTTCTCCCAAGTCTGTTTCACTTCAACCAACTGTTGAATCCTTTTGATCATATGGTTCGATTCCCCTTGGTAGTCTTGGAATCATTTTTCCACCGACAAGGCAAGATGAGAAGGAAAAATGGCCTCAACTCCATACACCAGCTGGAAAGGAGAAAGGCCCAGGGACGTCTTTGTTATCACTTTGTCAACCCACAAAGAAAACATAATTTTTGAGTCCCATTATTTTTTATTGTCCTCTAACATATTTTTAATGATATTTATAAAGATTTTGTTAGAGGACTCTGCAAGCCCATTCCCTTGAGGGTAGTAAGGGGTAGAGTGAACCAATGTGATTCTAAACTGTTCACAGAACTGAATCAATGGTTCAGCCTTGAAATATGTAGCATTATCAATAATAATTATGTTTGGATGCCCAAACCTTGCCATAATTTCCTCAAGGAAACCAATGATCACTCCATGGGAAGCATTCCTTGTAGGGATATCCTCTATCCACTTAGTAAAGTAATTTGTAACAGTAAAGATCCATCTATGTTGACCACTAGAAGCAGGATGAATTTCCCCAATAAAATTTACGCCCCATTGTTGAAAGGGTCCCGAAGCTGCCACATGTTTTAATGGAAAAGATTTGAGCTGCTGCTTTCCAAAGAATTTATGACATTCAACACAGGCTCTGATCTTAGCACAAGCATCAGTGAATAGACTAGGCCAAAAGTACCCAGCCCTGAGAATCTTGTATGCCATGGTTCTCCAAAAATGATGTCCCCCACATAAACTGTCATGAAAATTAGACATAATCCTTTGGGCTTCTTGTGGGTTTAGTCATCTCAAAAGCACTCCCAATGGGTATTTCCAATACAAGACTTGATCAATAAGGTAGTATTTGATTGACTTGAGTTTTAAGGCTCCCACCTTGTTCTTTTGCATACCATCTGGAGGATGTAATTTCTGTAGGAAAAATATAATGTCCTTTTACCAACTTCAATCTTCCAATGTAGGGGGGACTTGAGAATCTTCGTCAGTCAATACAGCCTGTTGATTTTCTGAGCATGTGTTGATTAAATTTACCCCCAAGGCCGAGTAGTTTGATTTATCCAATAGATTGGCTAAACCCTAGCCTTTAACCAATTTGGTAGGCTTAATATCAAGATCAAATTCAAGTATTTTCGCAATCCACTTGCTCCTTTTTCCATCTATATCTGGCTAAATAAGAATCTCCTTTACAGAAGTTGATGGTACATAAGCAATGAATCTTGAATGAAGCTTGTAAACTCTAAACGAATTGAGATATTTAACCAATGCATAGGATTTCTTATCCATGATGTCATATTTTAATTCAACATCTCTCAATGCCCTGCTAAAAAAAACAATGGGCTGCTCTAAACCTTCAACGTTCTTCTGCAATAAAACAATTGCTACTGTATCAAATGAAGCGAAAGAAAAAATAAGAAAATCCTTGGAGTAGTCTAGGATGATAAGGACCAGGGCTTCAATTAAGGATTTCTTTATCTGATCAAAATAATTACGGGACTCAACAGTCCATTTGATTTCATTAACTTTTCTCAACATGGCTGTGATATACTTGACCAACTCAACAAAATTTGACACAAACCTTCTCAAGAAATTAATTTTTCCCAAAAAATATTGAACCTCCTTTTTGGATATAGGAAGTGACAAGGTTTGGATAGCTTCAACTCTATTGGAATCAATCCTTACCCCTTCAACTGACACAATATGCCCCAATAATTTTCCCTCCTTCATGGCAAACAATGATTTTTTTGGATTCAAAGAGAGACCAAATTTTTTGCATTTCAAGAAGACCTTTTTTAAATGATCATACTGTTGTTTATCATATTTAGAGAAAACTGTTATGTCATATAAATAGATAACAAAAAACTTGTCCTTATCTCCAATAAATTCTTTGTCCATAGCTTGCTAAAAGGTCTCTCCTGCATTTATCAAAGCAAAGGGCATCTTGGTGTACATAAATGTACCCCAAGGAGTGGTGAAGGAAGTCTTCTTTCTATCTTCTGGAAAAACAGAAATTTGATTGTAACCAGAAAAACCATCAATCATGGACATGTTGGCCGCACCTGTCACCCTCAATAATATGTTCTCCATCTTGCGCAAAGGGTAATTATCCTTTTTAGAACTTCTGTTCAGATTCCGGAAATCAACACAAAGTATGATTTCTCCATTCTTTTTTCTCACTAGGACCAAGTTGGCCACCCATTCAGAATACCTCAAAGGAATAATAATTTTAGCATCTAAAATCTTTTTTACCTCCTTTTCCATGGCAGGCAACAACATAGGATTGATTTGCCTCAAATTTTGCCTGAAGGGTTTGGTCTCTTCCTTTATTGGGATCTTGTGCTCTATAATGTGTGTGTTATAAGTTCTGAGATCTTCATAAGTTCAAGAGAATACATCAACAAATTCCTTTAACAACTCAGTGTATTTTTCCCTCTTCTCTCTTTATAGGCTGCTTGATAACTTGACATATTTTGGATCCTTTTTTGTACCCACATTGCATTCGATTATGTCATCATCATCAGTGGTCACTTTTCCCTTTACTGCCACATCATTTCCATCAAATAATATTTCCAAAGGAACTAGTCCTTTTGGAATCTGGTTGCTAGGTAGTTGCACAATATGATGTTTAGCAATTTTACTAAGAAAAACATCAGCATGAGGATTAATTTCATAATCATGATCCTGATAAATGTGTAATGCAGAAAACTCATCGACAGTCTCGAGGAATGTTTTAAGTTCAAGGTCATCTTCAAACACCTTCCAATATTTTACATTGTCCAGTATAGAAGGCCTGTACTTGAGTTCTACATCATACTTGAGTTTAGGTGGTAAGGGGACTCTGAAATTGCTTGCTGATACAACCAAAGAATTAACCATGGTATTCTCTTCTATAGGAATAAATGAAATGTTAAAAGATGAGAAAAAACTATCCACCAAGTCCCACACTTCATTCTTGTAAGATCTAAGCCTAGGGTGCTTCGTTTAGTAAATATTTTTTTATCTGATGGACTATAAATTAAGAATCCCCAAATATTGATAGCTCTTATATCCCCGTGTCTTTAGCATCCCTCAATCCCAAGACAAGATCTTCATACTCTACCACATTATTAGTAGTTTCAAATTCTAGTTTGTATGACACAGATATAGTCTCTTGAGTTGGTGAGACAAATACCACTCTAACAACAACACCTTACTTAGAAGAGGATCCATCAAAGAACATCTTCCAAACAAAGGTGGTTAGAGGAGACTCCTCACAAAAGGTAACAGACTATTTTTTGATTTCAAGAGGAGTTTCAGGAGCATCAATGAGCTGCAAAATGCTATATCCCAAGTCAGTATCAAGAGCAAAAACAAGATGATTAGTGGGGTTTTATTCATCACTAATTATGTAATCCAATTGAGATTTCCTGTAAAGTATTCTATTCTCCCCCCAAAACACGGGAATGGTAGAATATGAAAGATCCATCTGCAACGTTCCCCCAAGTATTTTTATCCAAGATCTTGACAAGAGAATGCCAAACTTAGGGGGAACATCAACCACCATGATATCCATGACTATGCTTTTCATGGGTAGTTGAAATAAGGTCAAAACCAAGTCCTTAATGACCCCAAGACACGTCTCTTTCCTAGAGTCAAAATAATATAAGTCATGGTAGGTTTTTTTTATTTCTAACCCAAGTTCATCTATAACGATTTTTGGCATGAGATTGTGGGATGCCCCTGAATCCATCAAACAATTATGCAACACCTTATCATGAATATTCAGTGACGTATAGAAAGGGGGGGATGAATCATCTCTATCTTCTATCAATGGTCCCAAGATAACTGTTGGTTTTTCATCTTGCAGATTTATTGAATCAGTGGAACTTGGAGAGGCTTCAGGCTGTAACATTTTGGAGAGATATCTTTTAAATTATTCATTTTTATAAATTCCAAGAAAGGTATAAGGATATTGATTTTTTAAATTTCATTCTCAAAGCTGAAGGAAGATGAAGACTTCAGGATCTCTTTGGTTTCAGGAGTAGAATTTCTGACCAGAACTTGGGGACTTTGAGTGTCTTTTTCCTTACTACTAACTATCACAGCCTTGGCAGAATTTTCTTTTTGGGAAGGCCAATTAGAAGCATCATTTTTTTCCTCATTTTTTTTGGATATTAGATTATATCTATTAGGAATTTATTTTTCTTTCTCTCCCTTACTTAATTCATTTATTTGAATATCCATCAAGGATTGCTCATAAGAAAATTGAGTCAAGTGAGGGGATGGAGATGTGTCACCTAGGAAATGAATATCAGGATCAACTTCTTCCTCTTCTCCTTCTTTGTCAGCAACCAAGTTGTTCTGTAAAGGAGTTTGTACCTTTTGATCATCTCTCTCTCTCTGTTTCTAGGATCTTTGGGAAGGATCTAGGGAGCATTGTTTGGGCTCCTGAAGTTACCTCTATTATTAGTATTTTGAGTATTTATGTAGGTCTATTTTCCTTCTAGTTTTAACTTCTCCATCTCAGTATAAAGGGATTTTACTAATTTGGTGAGCTCATCTACTTGAGGATGAACAATATGGGAGTCAGAGGTTGAGGCTTCAGTTCTTCTTTTTCTCCTGTCCCTATCAGATTTACCCCTGAGTTTATCAGATGCCACTATGTTGGATTCTACCTCCAAGGCTGCATCTTGCATATGAAATAAGGAGGTTGATCTTCTTTCTCTCATTAGAAGGAAAAACACGGGGTCAAAGGTGCTAGCAGAAGTGATTTTTGCCGAGGTTTTTGTGGGTTTTTCTCATCAGGAATCTTATTGTACATTTTGTTGAATGTTTTAGAGAAGTCATATACATACTCTCCTTCTTGTCTTTTAAGGGATCCAAATTTGGTCATATAGTACAAAAAGTCCTTTTTGTCCCCCCAGTGCCTCAAAAGGGCCTCATCTAGCACCTCAATGCCAGTAATGGATCCAGGGGCCAGACCCCTAAACCACTTCCTAGCCTCACCAAAAAGGATTTGGACAAAGAACCTCATCCACACATCCTCATTTTCAATGTTCTGATTATCCGCATAGCTATAGAAGGAAAGAAGATGTTCCTCAGTGGTTATATCTTCTTCTCCCGTGAATTTGGGTATGTTTTTCAAATAATCTCCAGGAGGGAGAGAATTCACTGGCTAGGGTAAGACAAGAGGAGCATATCTTGCAGCCACTATGGAATCCATCCTATTTGCAGTGGAGTTAGCAACTGCCATTTGATTTTGAATTCTTGGTGAGAAAGGAGGAGAAGGGGATCTAGCTATGTGCAGTTTAGGAGAAAAAGGAATGTATAAAGTGGAAATTTCAGTTTTCACAGCAGAAGGCTAAGTCTTGGAAGAAGATGGTAAAGTTTGTAAAGGGGATGAGGTTTTCTTTTCTTTGGCAGCATATATTTTAATAGGAGGTGGGGTAGCAAAGCCTAAAGTAGGAAACTCCTCAAGACTCTCAAAACTATACCACTTTACAATGTTAGGGTAAGAAAGAATGTCAAAGATTTCTTATTTCAAATCAGTTTCGAAAGAGGAGTATTTAATAGGAAACTTTTGAAAATCAAGATTCTTAGATACTTTAGCAGAAGGTAAAGAAGTACTATTTGATATAACAACTGGAGTATTAAGATTGGAATCAGACAGCTGACCAGAAGCACTTGTAGTAGCAGAAGTAAAAAATTCTTGAGAAACTTTTCCCTTATTGATTATATTCTATAGGTCAGCCTCAGGTGGAACCAAAGGTAGTTGTGGATTTTATCTCATATGTCTTCCTTTAAATGCCATAATTGAAACAATGGAGTCTCTAGGTGCAAGCTGCAATCTTCAAAATACTAAGTTCCAATGCACCTTCGGAACTAGTAAGCTTTGTCGTTCAATCCCAGGGAAATGTTTTCAAATTGTTCCCTGACAACGGTGCCAAGAATGTTAGCACTAGGAATCACCTTCAGATTGCATGGAAGGCAAGCTCAATACCCACCAGGTTATATATAAATGTAAAAGGGTTTTTAAGGGATCAAATGGATAAGACTCAGGATAATAATGTTCCAACTCAGAAATCAGGGCTAGCATGTATGATAAATCAAGGTCTTGGCTAACTTCAATCAGTAAATGGGAGCAAATGTGAACAAAGGGAAGACTTCAGTGAGAGAAATGTAGAGTTTGTTGTAAACATCAAGTCTGCGGACAACCTAAGGAATAAAAACTCTTAACACAATATCTTCTTGAGTTCAAAGTTTAAGGACACTAAAGAATCATCATAAAAGTATTATAATCAAACATACACCATAATATCACCACAACTATTCATGTGAATCATTCAAAGCATGAACACTTTAACATCAGAAGCAAATAAGTTGGAATAAGAAGTTGATTTCTATTAACCAAGATTTATCAAATCAAGTACATAACCAGTTCACAGTAACTTCATCAATATATTACAATATAATGGATCCTTGATCAACCATTCGAACCTACTAAAGAATTTCATCTATCTATTTATAGAAAAAAAGGGAGGCAACAGCTGGACGTGCGAGATGGCCTCCTTCCCATGAAAATATCTAAGAAGTTATTCCATCTAACAACTTGACTAACAACTTATGCTATAAAATGGGAAAGTGTTGGTGACTGATCCCACCAATATTTGAAATGAATTGATCCCCCTTTGGTGCACAACTCCTTGTTTGTCAAGTGTCCTTCAGGGGTATGTGTTTGTCATCATACTGCCAGCTGTTGTCTCTGCAATTCTCTCCATCATTAGCTATTCATAAAGATGCTATCTTGAATCACCTTGATTCATGGTATTTGTTGGTAGCATATTTTGGTAGCGCACTTTGTAGCTCCTTCACCAAATTTCCTGTAATTATGTAGCGCAACCTCAAAACTAGACAAGTAGAAAAGGTAGCACCAAGCCTTCGTATCTTCTATGCAAACTTCAGTTTTTGCTAAAACTTTGGTACCTAATTTTGGTAGCGCCATTCTGGTGTGTCTCTATGTAGGATTCTATCTCTGCCAAAATTTCGGTAGCGAACTTTGGTAGCGCCATCCTAGTGTGTCTCTGTGTAGGATTCCATCTTTTCCAGAAATTCGGTAGAGCCTACCTATGTATCCTGTCAAACTTTAGGTAGCGCCATCATAATTCGCAACACCTTTAATTGAACATGTGCAGAATGGGCAGCAACCTCAGGTATTAGCAGTGCCATTATTCTTAGGTGATTCGACAACATTGTAGGTAGCAAACTAGTGGAACATAAAAAATAGACTATTTCATAGCGCCATAGCGCTATGGAATGTTTTCACTATTACTGCCGAAGGGATTAACTCTTTGTAAAAATCCCAAAATTTTGAATAGTAAGTACTAGAAGCCTGTATATGTGGCACATGTAGTGTTTCATCAATAGTTCATCTTTGCAAAAAGGAACCATCCTAAAAAATGGAGCTCTCCTTTCACTAGCTACTTCATTAACTTGACACTCCTTCTTGGAGGAGGACTTCCCTTTGGCACAACAGGCTTCTTCCCTTTAGCAATGGCAAGATTGTTCACTGGAGCTATGCTCTCCTTGGCTGTTGGATTCTCCTTTTAAATAAAAACTTCAACCAATACATGCAAGTTCCTTTGATCCATTTCATCTTGGAAATGTTGTAACTCTGCTTTGAGCTTTCTATTCTGAGACTAAAAGTCTTTGTTCTTCCTATAAAGGTTTTTGAGCTGCCTATGGAGAGGTTGGGCCTTTCTTTCTTCCAACTTTGCTAGGTCAAGAGTGTGGTTGTAGCCATCCATGATCTCTTTCATCTTCACCCCGTCATACATGGCTTCTGCTTTCAAATGAGCCACCTCTTTCCTAGCATCCCTAAGTTTCTTGATTAATATTTTGAATGTCTTGCTACCAGGTGGAGTAGTGATGTGAACAGTATCAACATGAATTTTCATGGTTTCCTCTTCCTACTGCATAGGAATTACCTTGTCTATCTCATCAGGATTCTTTATGTCTTTGCCTTTATCTTTCTTCTTCTGTAGGGGGATTTCTTCTTTCTTCTCCACAGGATTTCCAATGCCTTGGCCCTTATATTTCTTCTTATGTACAAGGATTTATTATTTCTTATCCACGGGATTTCCAATGCCTTGGCCCTTATCTTTCTTCTTATGTAGGATAGAGACTTTAGGTAGGGATTGTTCTTCAACAACCTCTTTAGGAGCTGATGCTCTTGTGAAAGGATTTTTGACCTTGATGTTGGCTGTTGAAGGAGATGAGGAGAAGTGTAGCTTCTTCCCTTTCTTTGATGTAGGTTTAGTAGAAGAAGGGGCTTCTTCTAACTCTGGTGGAGGAGGGGGTGAAATATCTCTCTGTGGAGAATGACAAGCTTCCTCCTTAGTTTCTGCAACCCTCTTGATGGCCTCTTGATCTTGAACATGAACTCTACTCTTTCTCTTCTTGCTAGTACCTTCTTTAGTAGCACTGGTGGATGGTAAATGGATTGCTATCTGCGACTGAGGAGTATATTCTATATCAAACTTGAAGTGATAAGAAATAATGATATGTTCTCATGAGATATCCTTCTTACCTAGTTCTTCAGAAACCAACATTCTAATCAATCCAGAGTGAAAGATGCTAGTATCCACAGCGTTATAATTGGATTGAACCCTATCTGACATCTTGCCTATGATCCATAGCAAATAGTAGGGAATGTTCATTTCAATTTTTCCAATAAAATGTAGCAGAAGCCTTATATGGTACTGGTATAGTGTATTGAGCCTCCCTTCACATGAAAATTACCTCTGAATGATCCTCAATATTCTATCAAATTGCTCAATCAGATGATTCCTTGGCACACCTTTAGTCATATTATCAGCTTGATGTTCGGGATTAAGGAAATCTTTGGCATATGTTGCATCTAAGGCCATGGATTTAAACCATTTCTCACCTATGATAGGGATTCCTGTAGCAACTAAAATAAAGGTATTAGACACCTTGAATTCTAGGTCCCCTACCTTGGTTTTCATCCCATCAAAATGTAAGGAAAACTACCTTGTCACCTCAGGATGACCTCTTTTCATATTCTAGCAGAAAGAGAGGCATCCCACCCTTCGAAAAACTTCTCTGGCCATGGGCTCTGTATCAAATAGATACATATCCATAGGATCGGTTCTAACTACCTTACCTCCCTTGTGTGACTTCTTCATCTGAGGAGTCTCCATAGTTTAGGATAGGATATTTTAGGGCTAAGGAGTGGTAATAACCAGAAGGATTAAAAATTCAAAGATCAAGTGGACAAGGCTACACCTTTACAAGAATTTCCCTTAGATCAGATTGGTTGCTAGCTAGCTAAAACTGGTTGTAGAAATCCCTCCCTTGAATGTGTGTAGGTATGAACACCGAGACAATGAAAGGATATTTTTTAATGGCCTTTGAAAATGGGTTAAGAATGCCCAATTCAATTTTCAGAGGAGTCAGGGGAGAAACAATGTAGTTTGAGTAGCATTTCTAGGTAGCACACCGTGCATGCAGAAGATAGGATACATTTGTAACTGTAAGCTCAGTGGTAATGACAAGTAGATGTATAAAAATTGATATGAAGGTAATGAGATTTACAGGTTTCAAAGGAGGAAAGAGACTCATAGGATGGCGTGAGGAAAGGTCTCCTCCAACTATGCAGGCCCGATAACCAAACTTCTGTGCATTAACTTTCCTTGAAATTTATGTGCAGAGGAGGAAACACGAAATACCTGTGAAATAAAATCAGTTTGAAGCCCCAACAAGATCTCAGGAAGCACTCACGATCATATTGGCCTTTGAATCCACCTCAACATCAGATCTAGAAGCGTTGTTGTTGACTAGTAAGAACTGGGAGTTTGCGTAGCGCAACAACTTGAGTTTTTCAAAAATCAAAAACCGTTATCAGAGCTCATAAATATAAGATATTGAAAGCATCTTTTAACCAACTCTTGGCACTGAAAACAAGGAAGAGATGACATCAGCATTGTAATCATAAATCATGGTAGAAAATGATGGACATGAAATGCGCTACAGAAACTCTTGATGAGTTGGCAACGATTCATTTCAAAAAATGATTGGACAGTAAGAAAAAGGACAGCAAGGCAAGGCTATGAGGGAATGAGGGAGGAAAGTGTCATGTCAAATCGAGATATTCATGGGGTGAGTTGATCCTAGTGACAAGTCATAAATGGAATCAAATATATGTCATGAACAAAACAGTCCTAAGTCAAAAATTTGTATGAGGATCAAAACACAAGTCATGACTCAACACTTTATTTATCAAGGGGGCCCCTAACAAACGCACCTTTAAAAGGGGAAAATTAAAAAATTAAAATCTAAGACCTTAGGAAAGATGAAACTAAAGGCTAAAAACTCAACGAAATTTAGTGTGATAATAGAGTGGACTACTGAAAATATTGCGTGATTGGAAAGGGTTAATAATAAATTCATGTTCATAATGGATTTCTGGTTAGACAATATTACTATGAGGTTTATCACTAAGTTTGCAGTAGATACAATGAAGTCATATACTGCTACATAGAAGGATTTATTGAAGGATCCCATAGGGAGGTACATCAAGTGACTCTACACGTTGATCAATAGATTATTACATGATAAAGGCATGATGACCATGGAATTAGACAACAAGATCACTTTCCATGCATGGGGGATCTAGGGGAAGCAATAAGGAAGATATGATAAATGGAGAAGGTTCTTGAGAGTAGCTATAAGAAGGAAGAAATGGACCCCATCATGATGGATGATGAACATACCAAGGAAATATTAAGTAACACAGGTGTGATGAACAGTGGATGACCTGACCAGTATAGGATGAATAACAAGAAGTAGGCAGTATCCGAGCGAGAAGGGCTTGGACAACAATGAGGAAGAGGTAGAGGATATCCATGTCATGGGGTAGATTGAGAATATCTTGCATGCCACATATGAGAGGAAAAATAGAGATCATGGGTCTGATGCAGAAGAAGGCTCTCCATTCCAGATCTGAATTAGTGTGGAACCCACAACCCCATGTGCGACTAAGACAACTAAAGAAGAACCACTTGACCAACAATTGATTAGTGGTAGAATAATTTCTACAAGACATGGGTCCAATATCATAAGTGCAAGTTAAACAAGTAAAAGTCAAGTATATACACCATGCAGGTGGCTCAACAAATTTCACAATGTTAGGAAAAGATCCATCTATTCAGTTACTAGAGTTCTGAGGGGATGGGTGCTTATGGATTAATCCGTAAGTGTGGACACGAACCGATCTCCCTAGATCCACTTGGATCTAGAACAAAACAAGACAGAATACTACTCTTTCCCTAGATCTAGTCTATTGAGTGAACTAAGAGATAAAGGAATATGGACATACCTTATGAACGCTTTCCAAAGTCTTTGTTGTTCCAAGCTTCACTCCGATGCTCTTGCTCCGTTCAGATCACAACAGAACAAACCAATCAAAGTAAAGACAGATTAATGTATTCAATAGCTAGTCTATACATGTGATCAAGGAATCATGTAATAAAGTGACATCATCTTTATGGGAAAGGGACATATTATTGTATTAATTAATTGAAAGAGAAACTTACAACCTGAGCCTTGATGTCGTAGGTTTCCTTTCGATGGCTCCTAGCTCTGACACACACACTTACTCATGCATGAAGAAAATCAACCACTTGTGATAACCTTGTTGTAGTCTCTTGCTGCTGTAGCATCAGTTCTCCATATAGGCTTCTAACAATTCTCCAATCAATCTCTTACTAGCTTGCTTATGCTTAACCTTTTCCATGAGTAATCTCCTCAATATATAGGAGAAGATGGTTTAGTTACTTGGATAGGGAATGATCCCAAGATATCTGGAAAGTCAGTATTTTGCCAACCATTCGAGAGCCAACTCATCCTTCTAGAAGATTCCTTTCTAGAAGGATCGAGAACTTATCCATTTTCCTTCTTTAAGATCATGTTCGCACCCTAGACTTGAGTACAGTGCGAGAAGTTCACACCCAAGCTTGAAGCAACATGCGAGAAATAGGCATTCCCGCAGGTGACTATATAAGCAGCCTGCGAACTATATTTTAAAATATGATTTCTGGAATCTGACAAGTGTAACCTTTCTCAGGAAAATGTTCTTATGTAAGAGCTTAATATTTCATCATCATGACATTATCATAACACCATCATAATGACCAAAATTGCGTATAACAATGGGTCAGATGATCCGAACTTTTGTTTTTTTTATCTAAGAGAAGATATGGGAATCATAGAAGATTATAGATGAGTATACAAAGGTTTCATAGTTGGAAATCACATTTAGAGACTGCACATTACACTGGTACATGGGTCTCACAACAAATATTCGAACGAGAACGCCTAGCACTGTAGTAGAGATGAAGAGGCAGTTAATAAATGAATTTTAGAAACCAAGCTCAGAAGAAACGTTTATGAATTAAATGATAGATATTAATAATAAACCAATAGAATCACTTTGGGAAGTTGACCATAAGTTCAAGAGGCTAAAAGGTAGGTTAAAGTACACTTTTACGGATACAAAACATAGACATGTGTTTGTTAATTCTTTGTTGCCACACTTGAAGTATATTTTTAGATAACATAAATTCCAAAGTCAGGTTGAGGATTTGCAGGCATCCTTACATCTAGAGGAAAAATGGTACAAGCATACAGATCCATCTATGGAAGAACTAAAACAAGATTTGAAGAACTTAACATTCTAGTTGAATCAGAATAAAGGAAAGAAGAAAATAAAATATGTCTAGTGTACAATGTGCAGGAAAGAAGGCCATCAAAATAATGAGTGTCCATTATTTGCATAGTATATTGGAGTGGGTATTACAAACCATTTAGCTTCAGGAGGACCATGGTGTGATATTTGAAAAACACATGGGCATAATCCCTATCACTGCCCCCTGATGCAGAAGTATTAGACAATACCAAAGAGAACATTTTATAACTTTTGTAAGTTATTTGGACATGAAGACAATGACTATAGAACCTTGTAAATGATGAAATAAAGGATTGCATATACATACAAGGTGCAGACTAAACATGCAATAGGACAACCTGCGTAGCAGCCAAAGTATAACAACGCATAACAACCACCGTATAATAACCCGTAGTACTTTGCAGCACAATCACAATATAATGCACAATAGTTTCAGGGGAAACAACAGTATAATCCTACACAATAGTGTGTAGCACCACTGTAGTAAAATAATGCACAACCGAAGTATAACCAAGGACCTCAGTATAATACACCGTGTGGAGATAATCAGGGAAACATAGGAGGCTTCATAGGAGGAGGTCGTGGAGGAAGAGGCTTTGGAGGAGGTCGAGGACCAGTATTTTTTCATAACTATCAGAAACCAGGGCACTATGAAAGAGACTTCCCACAAACACCTGTGACATGTATGTATTGTTGTGCAATAGACCATGCAACATAATATTGTCCCACCCTCTTGATAAAAATATAGGACAAGAGGAACCAGACCAATCATAATGTGTAATGGATCAGGGTGGAAAAAAGAGAAGAGGATGGGAAGAAGATTATATAGTTACTATAGGTGGAGATAAGACAGGAGAATATGCAACCAAGAAGGATTAGGACTAGTACCAATGGGTCAGGAAGAATTCATCACCTGAATATAAGTTTGATGCACACAAAGATAAAGAGATATTTAAAGAAGCTAGGCAAGAGTTTCTGAAAGAAAATATTTTGTCTACTTCAAGGAAAAAACTAGAACATGAGATACCAGTGTATGACATGCATTCATTATTTGATCAGACCAATCAAGATAAGTCTTCAAAACAAGCAAGTAACTTAAGAAACCTTTTGGGATCCTGTGTCAAATTGATGAATGATAAAAATTCCTAATAAGTACTGTAGAATTTGTTAGAAAAGTGTAATTCCGGGGAAGAAGGGGTAGAAAGAGTAAATCAAGTCCGTAAGAGGAGAATAACTAGAAGGGAATTCAGATTGAATGCCAACATAGGAGATTTCAGTATGGGGGATATTATACTAGACTTAGGATCTGAATTTAATGTTCTTCCAAAAAAGACCTAGGAAGCTATGGGAGAACCTCAATTGGGGTATTCACCTATTCATTTGAAGTTAGAAAATCAACACAGAGTGGTGCTAATTGGTAGGATGAAGAGGATTCCGATAGATTTATATGATGTGTGCACCATGGCAGACTTCAAATTCATAGACATAGTGGACAACACTTTGCATTATCCAAAATTGTTGGGTCTAGATTAGGCTTTTGATAACCAGACTATTATCAATTTGAATACAAGAAAGATGATATTTGAATCAGGGGCATTATCACTCCATGAAACTCTCTTAGGCTGTAAGTCGGAGATGCCTGGTAACTAACACTTTTTTGGGAAATATTTTCTTAATAATTGATGTGGTTTTTGGATCAAGATGAATATCTAGGGACTGGACTGTGTGTTTAAGACTGTCTAGAGATATCAAATATCACAAGGCCTTCTAGGAATGCAATCAAACAAGGTTTGATTAAATAGAAGAGAAGATAGCTATTGAACCAGATTATACTCATATAAAACAAGCTCAATGGGTTTAAGAACTAAGGAAATAACTTATGATTCTTAACTTAATCAATCAGTTAGTGAGATGACAGTCACATGTAGATTGAATAAGCACCAATAAAGAAATCATTCACTCATAAGATATCAGAGAACAGAAAAGAAAAAGTCTGACAACACAACTAAAGGAAGCTTGCAATGTTTCATATATTAAGAATAAGTCTCTCTTACAGTAGCAGCATGTAGAACCCAAAATCGAACCCTTGGTTCCTCTTCTACTCTAAGCTTTATAGCTTTACAAAGTAGTTCTAGGATCCTAAAAACAAGGATCAGATATACTAAAAATAGTAACTCAAAATTCAGTTGCAAAAGAGGTGGGATGATTCCCCAAAATGAGGTAAATCCCAGATTTCTCTCTGTTGATTGTTGGTGTAGTGCAGAACAGCTTCCCAAGGCTAAATGATGACTCTCAAATAGAGACCAAGTCGAATCTGTTGATGTGGCAAGGTGTCCTGATTTTCTGTCTTAATTAAAGATGTCCAAAAACCTTTGAAACATCTCCTTTCTCCACAATTTGTCAAAAATAATTGTTGGGCTAGACTTGATAATTCATTAGACGTTCATTCGAAAAGATCTCGAATCTTTTCGTCTCAAAAATATTTGATCTGTGTAAAAATTCGTTCATTCTGGACATAACAGGCTTTCAGTGGTTAACTGGGAAAGCTTCTGGGTGAGTCATCTACCGAAAGCACCACTTTCGGTGGTTAATGAACAGTCGTCTTGTTCGCCTAAACCACCGAAAGTTAAACTTTGAAGAAATTTCAAAATTGAAAAGATGTTTACCCCGGGTCCTCTTTGATGCTCAGGATTTCTTAGATGCTGCAACCCTGGTTTGTGCAGACCTACGAACTTCTACTGGCTATGTAGGGAGCTCTGGTGTATCCATTATGGTCATGGATAAATTAGCCAAAGTTCCCAACCCAGTTTGCTCCTCTTCTGGTGATTTAAATTCTTTTAACTTGAGCCTCAGAATCCTGAGCTGCCTGTACAGTTTCGTATTTTCTCTGATCAAGACTCTGTTTCTATCTTTGATTTTGCCATGTTTTTCTTTAAGAGTTTGATTCATTTTGAACAGTTCTGCATTTCTGTCAGTGAGGTCTGTGTTGTATTTTTTGATCACCCTTTCTAGGACTTCCATTTCATAAATCTGTTGCAGTAGCTTGTTGATCTTCCATGCTCTAGCTGTTTTTGGCTTACTTGAGGAAGCTTCTGCTTCTGGTTGCTTGTGGGCTTCTGTAGGCTTTGGTGAAGGTGGATCTGCACTCTGTTGGATCTGTATGTTCTCCTGAGTCTCTGCCATCTCTGGTTCTGTTTCTAAATCACTGTAAGGTAGGTTCAGAGGGTTATTCTTTGTGGTAGGGATTTTGCCTTCAAAATGCAATTTTCTCTTGATTTCTTCCTTTTTGCCAGGGGATGATTTTATGGGATCTCTTGGTAGTGAGATTCCTTTTCTTTTCCTATGGCTTCTCTTGGGAGTAGGAGTTTTTCTGCCCCTGGATTTCTTGGTTTCTTCCTCTGGTGGTCTTTCTGTTTGAAACTCATTCCAAAACAAAAAGAAGCCCCACTCAATCTGTTTCCTCTGCAGAGCTTCTCTCACAAGAAGGGTAATCAACCCTTGATGTGATAATCTACTGACAACTTTAGCAAGCTTAGCTTTCACTTGTCTTGCCATCTTAGTCAGAGTTTTATGAAAGAAGTAAGGCAGGTTTATTTGTCCTCTGCCTGTGAAATGATTTAGAAGTTTAAAATGATAAAACATTACCCTGTTGTAGCACCCCTCACAAGTGATATACACCAAAATTGCCTTCAACAGGGATTGCCATTTGGGTTCCAAATAAGACATTGGGATGTCCTTCTTCCAGGTTAAATCTTTATGGACAGGTAGCAAATAGGATCTGAACTCGATGTTTGCAGGTATGGTGGTTTTAAACCAACAATCTCCCATTCTGGATAACCCTGTGTACTCAGCAATGGCTGCTTCATCGATGATAATCTCTTCCCTTCCCATTTTAGAAATCCTTCCATCATAGGAGAGAGCAAACGCTTCGGCCACCTGTTGGTGAAACGTTGTCAATTTCTCACAGTATGTAAAAAATCCAGTCTGTCTAAAACACTCTGCCACCTCCGGATTAGATTCTAAATACCACACGCCGTCCACCTCAGATCTCAAAGCTGGACCTTCTTTCGACATGGGTCGATGCTTACTGTGCCTGAAACTATGGGAAACTAGATGTCCCGAAATATAATGACTCTGGGAACTAGGAATACAATCAATATCACTTATGAAAAACCGATGGAATAGGGTGACACAAGCATAGAATTATTGAGTTCAAAAACACTGACCTAATTTCGGACGACAATTGAGATGAGGATATGCCGAAACTTTAGATTTTCGGTGACAAATTCATGTTTTTGAAACTGAAAGAGAATTGATTCTAAGCTTACCTAATAACCGACTGGGCTTAACTTATAGCTGAGTGTTCACTGGACTTTGATGGCGCTTCGGTAATCACTAGAGGAAACGAGATGAAGATCTCTGAAAATATGATTGACTGATGAAATCGCGATCCCTCGGTCATCTCAGCAATCTTCAGGATTCATAATGATTCAGCGCAGATCTATGAAAGAGTGACGAGATCATGATGGCATGTGTATTGTGACTGAAATGGAAGGAGGTTCCGTGAAATCAAACCTGAGAATCCCCGCCGTGTTTTGGATTTTGAAATGACCAACGTGGTTGAAAGGACAAAGCGGCTTCAACACTTTTAGATAGACACCACAAACATGCATATCCTCCATCATGGCGAGCTTTTCGGCGGTTATGTTTAATCATTACGCCCACTTGACAGCTGGCTCATGTGAAAGCACGAGCTTTCCATTTTACCATTGAAAACACTTTCGGTGGTTACTCGCCTTCTTCCTTTGACCCCTTAACTGCCGAGAACAAAATCTTTCAGTGGTTAATGAGCACATCTGAGGCTCGCCTAAACCACTGAAACCTGATATTTTGAATTTTTATTGACCAAACCAAATGAAAAGTTTCTTTTGAGCTTACTTTCAAAATACAGACCCTCTAACCTACTTACAAAAATTCAGAAATAAAATTTAGATCACAACCTATCACCTCAAGAAAAACAAATCTACCAATTTATCTGAGGAGATAACACTGGCTCCTATTGGGGATGAACACCTCCTTGTGAGGTTTCAGGAACCATAGAATCAATGCCTTTCCTGAAAAAGAACCTAAAAACTAAACTATCTGCTAGTGTTTCCATTGGGCATGGAGTTATTCAAAAATAAAAACTAAGACTAACATTACAATGTCTAGGCTTCGCAGCCTTAGACAAAATAGAGTTTTAAAAATCGCCCGTTTACCGGGCCACCGAACATTTCTTTGCTTTCCAGATTCTGAAATATGAAAGTGTTGTTATTCTGCACTTGAGTAATCATGAAAGGACCTATCCACAAGGAATCAAACTTACTATGCTTGCCTTTATCCTGTCTAAGAGCATCCCATTTTAGAACCCAGTCACCGATCTGAAAACTGTCCACTTTCACCTTTCTGTCAAAAGTCTTTTTGATCTTGCTTTGATGAGCCTCTGATCTGTCCACTAACTGTTCATGAGCTTGTTGTAGTTCCACCATAAGCATCCTTCTTACCATGTCATTTGACTCTATTTTCTCTTCCTGAAAGAACTTAGCCACCGGCAAAACTAACTGAAAAGGGAAAATAGCATCAGTCCCATAAACCAATTTGAATGGGGAAGTTCCTATGGATTTTTTAATAGTTACTCTGTCTGCCCACAGAGAAAATTTTAGTTTGGAATCCCAATTCTTTTTATTTTCCTCTAACAGTTTTCTTATGATTTTGATCAAGCTCTTATTAGATGATTTAGCCAAGCCATTACCTTGAGGATAATAGGGAGTTGTGTGTACCCGCTGAATGCCCATTGATTCACACATGTCTACCAATGCTTCTGCTTTAAATGGTGCTGCATTATCTGTTACCAGCCTCTTAGGACACCCAAATCTGCTCAAAATATTTTCATAGAGAAACTTCATGACTACCTGGTGTGTAGCATTCCTGGTGGGAATCGCTTCTATCCACTTCGTGAAATAATCTGTGGCTACCAAAATCCACTTGTGCTGACCACTGGATGAAGGATTTATCTCACCTATAAAATCTAAACCCCACTGCTGAAAAGGGCCATTCACCACTATAGGTCTCAGGGGTAAAGATTTTAGCTGTTGCTTACCGGTAAATCTTTGGCATTTGTCACAAGATTTGATGAATGCGCACACATCTTAGAAGAGGAAAGGCCAACAATATCCATCCCTCAGGATCTTATGGGAAGTAGTCTTCTAGTAATGATGACTGCCGCAAACGGCTGAATAAAACTGATGTGTCACTTCGACAGACTCTTCTTTATCTAAACACCTGAGAAGAAAACCAGCAGGGTCTCTCCAATATAACAGATTATTATAAATGCAGAATTTGATACCTCTGAGCTTAAGAGCTCGAGCTTTAGTCAAACTGAGCTCATGAGGAACTTCAATCTTTTGCAGAAAATGTATGATGCCAGAATACCATTCACAGGAAGACAAGTGCTCTGCCACTTGCTGACTGTCATGATGCCCTTCCACTGCCAACTCTGTCTGTGAATTTTCTGAACTTTCTCCTATGAAATTAATATCCAACAGCTTATGATTTTCCTCCATTAAAAGCTTGGCAAGGCCCTGGCCTTTTACCAGTTTGGTGGGCTTTACTTCAATATTGAACTCAATCATCTTTGCAATCCATCTAGCTCTCTTTCCGTCAATATTCGGCTGAGTCAAAACATCTTTTACTGAAGATGAAGGAACATATGCGATGACCTTTGAATGAAGGATATAAATTATGAAGGATTTTAAAGCTTTTATGAGAGCATAAGCTTGTTTCTCGATAGGGTCATACCTTAGTTCAGCATCCCTGAGTGTTTTGCTGAAGAAATCCACGGGATGATCAAAGTTGTCCTCGTCTTTCTGTAGCAGGATTGCTGCCACTGTGTCATAAGAAGCAAAGGAAAAGACATAGAAAGTCTTATTGTAATCTGGGATGATTAGAATCGGAGATTCGATGATCGCTTGCTTGATATCCTGAAAAGAGTTTCTCGTGTTGTCTGTCCATTTTATCTCAGACCCTTTTTTCAGCATACATGTTATGTGTTTGACTAATTCAACAAAATTTGGCACAAACCTTCTAACAAAATTTATCTTACCGAGTAGTGATTGAATGTCTTTTTTTAACCTCGGCAAGGACATATTTTGAATTGCCTCCACTCGTGCTGGATCAATCATTACACCTTCTGCTGAGATGATGTGGCCTAAGAGCTTACCCTTCTTTAGAGAAAACTGGGATTTCTTGGGATTCAATGAGATCCCGAACTGCCTGCATTTTAAGAACACTATTTTCATATGTTTCAGATGCTCCTCATGGCTACTGGAATATACTGTGATATCATCAAGGTATATGAGGACAAACTTGTCCTTTTCTCCCACGAAGGCTATGTCCAAGGCCCTTTGGAATGTGGCCCCGACATTCATTAACCCAAAGGGCATCTTGGCATACATAAAGGTACCCCAAGGAGTGGTAAATGCAATCTTCTCCTGGTCATCAGGGTGGACAAAAATCTGATTGTAACCGGAAAAGTCATCAAGAAAAGACATGACCTTAGCCCCTGAAATCTTCTACAACAAGTGTTCCATGTTAGGAAGAGGATAGTTGTCCTTCTTAGAGCATTTGTTTAAGTTTCTGAAATCTACACACAATCTGACCTTGCCATTTTTCTTCCTTACTATCACCAGATTGGCAATCCATTTGGAGTATCTCAAGGGAATTATGATCTTGGCATCGAGGAGTTTTTTAATTTCTCTCTCAATCACTGGCAGCAGAAGAGGGCTGATAGGTCTGAACTTTTTCTTGAAAGGAATGGTGTCTTTTTCAAGAGGGATTTTATGTTGAATAATATCAGGATCATAAGTCTTTAGGTCACTATATTTCCAAGCAAAAACATCAGAAAACTCCTTCAAAACACTACAGTACTTGGACTGCTGATCAGCAGTAAATTCGGAAGACAAATTTATAAGTTTGGGTTGGCTTTCACCCCCTATGTTATGCTCATGAACAACTGGATCTTTCTCCTTTTTGTCCGGCTTGTAAGGAACATCATTCTGATCAAAAAGCCTTTCCAATGGTACCAAACCTCGGGGTATATAATTGTTGGGTAGCTGAACAATATCATGCTGGCCCAATTTTTTCTTTAGCTCAGGTTTCTGTGATTCTTCTTCATTTAGATTCTGCTGGTCAATATGCAAATCAAAAAATTCGTCTACCACTTGGAGAAATTTGTTGAGTTCGTCATCATCCTCAAAAACTTTCCAACATTTGATATTGTCAAGTAAGGATGGTCGATATTTTACTTGAATCTCATAACTGAGCTTAGGGGGCATGGGCAGAATGAATGTGCTGGCTGAAACAGCAAGAGAATCAGCGAGCTGATTCATATCCCTTGGTATATATGAAATTTCAAAAACAGAAAAAGAATCACGCACTTTCCATACCTCGTCCCTGTAAGCCTTCAATCTGACATGCTTACCTTGAAAGGTGTTGTTTACCTATTGTATGATGAGGTATGCATCTCCCAATACCTTCAAACCTTTTATTCTCATCTCTTTGGCTGAATTTAATCCCAACAGCAGAGCCTCATACTCTGCTATGTTGTTAGTAGTTTTGAAGTCGAGCTTGAAAGACAGAGATATGGTCTCCTTTGAAGGAGAGATCAGAACTACCCCAACACCTGCTGAATCCTTAGTGCTGGCCCCATCAAAGTACATAGTCAAGACTGAAATGTCTTCACCTTCAGTCTGTTGTTCAATAGGCTTCACTAGCTGCATAGGAGTCTATTGAACATCATCAATTTGAAGGATGCATGACTCAAAATCTTTATCCACAACATAGATAGGATGATTGATAGAATTCTTTCCATTGCTGATGATGTAAGCAAGTTGGTTTTCCCTGTAAAGTCTTTTCAGCTCCCCCCCAAACACCGGAATCGTAGCATGTGACAGATCCATCTGCAAGGTACCTCCTAATCTTTTTCCCCATGAACGAGACAAAAGAAGCCCAAACTTAGGTGGAATATCAGCAACCACCACGTCCATAACAATGCTTCTCATTGGCAGTTGAGCAAGGTTAATAACGAGACATATGAATTTCCTAGAATCAAAGGAGAAAATATCTTGATATGGTTTGGTGACTTCGAGACCAAGATCGTCCATCACCTCTTTTGGCATAAGATTATGTGATGCCCCAGAATCAAGAAAACAATTGTGAAGGATTTTGTCATGGACATTTAAAGATATGTAAAATGGTGGACAAGAATCATCTTGGTCTTCTATCATAGGCCCTATGGTCACTTTAGGCTTATCATCTTGTAGGTTAACGAAATCATCCGATGGAGAGGTCTTAGGCTCAAGAGACTTTAGGATGGCTTCTTTAAAGATTTCATTCTTCATGAGTTCAGTTAAAGGCATCAATATCTTAACTTTTTGAATTTCTGATTCAAAATTGAAAGAGAAAGATGGTATGTCTGAAAACTTTACCTCATTGGAAGGAGATTTGAGACCAACTTGCTTCTTGACTGGGGGCTGAGTTTGTTTCTTCTGCTGTTTTGCTAGAGGGGGGTCTTTTTTTCAGGAGCGGGAGGCTGCTTGGTAGCAACCTCTTTACTCTTCATAGGAGCAGTATATTCCTTGTTCTTCATAGGAGCAACAATGGGTGTTTTTGGACTAGCATTCTTGGATCTTAAGTTGTAGCCTTTCTGATCATCTATCAAGTAGACAACTCCTTCCACACTTGCTTCTTGAATTTTTTGATCCATCAGGGCCTCTTCATAGTCTACCTGTGTCAAAAATGAAGAATCATTCTCATCACCAAAACAGTTTATTTCATCTGCATCCTCGACTTCATCATGATATGATGGTTGTTCTTCATCTAATATTGCATTTTGAAGAGGCGGCCTGATCCTCTGATCATCAGCTGCATTTCGATCTCTTTGAAGGATCTGGACTTGTGGATTGTTCCTTCTGTAAGGAAAAGCATTTGGATTTCTCGGGGAAAAATCATTTGGCTCTTTTGCCCTGGCTGGTTGTTGATTTTGGACTTTCAATTTGGACATTTCGGATGTCAGACTGTCCAACATCTTAGCCATCTTTTCCATTTTACTATTAGAAGAAGAGGAGGACTCAATAGTAGACTTCTTCCTCTCAGCCCTTCCTTTAAGCTTATGCGATGCTGTAATGTTAGACTCAACCTCAAGGGTGGCATCTTGCATTAAATCAAGTGTGGATGATCGTCTTTCCCTAAGGATAAGACAAAAATATGAATCAAAGGCAACAGAGAATGCGATCTTTGCCGATGCATTGCTTGGTTTAATCTCTGCAGGGATCTTACCAAACATTTTATTAAATCTCTTGATGAAGTCCGAGACCGACTCTCCATCTTCCCTCTTCTAATTTCCAAACTCAGAAATGTAGTATAACAGATCTCTTCTTTCTCCCCAGTGATTCAAAAATACCTCATCTAATTGTTCAATGCCTGTGATCGAATTTGCTGGTAGCTCCTTGAACCACTTTTGGGCTTGGCCATCCAAACTCTGAACAAAAACTCTAGTCCACACATCTTCTTCTGAAATATTAATGTTTTCTGCATAAGCATAAAAAGCTTCAATATGTTCTTCAACAATATACTCCCCTGCTCCTGTAAACTTTGGCATATATTTCTGATAATCTCCATTGGCATAGCAGACAAGGGATTTGGAAATACAAGTGGGGCATATCTATTTGCCAAAATTTGTTCCATCCTGGTCAAAGGAGAAGCCATGGCAGTCTTGGTGATTGACACAGATGAGGAACTCGTGGGATATGACAGAGGAGATGGGTTGCCTGAGTTAGAATAGAATGGATGTCTCACTTCACCTTGAGAAGAAGTTTCAGAAATTGGTGGGAAGTAAGAGGCTTTATAAAATTGACCAAGCAAAAAAGCTAAATTTGCTTCTCCTTTAGAGGACAGATCATGAAGAATATCTTCAAGAACAGGCAGATTAGTGTGAGTGTATAGAACACCTTTTGAAAGTTTGATGGGTGAGGAATCCAAGGAAGATGAGGATGAGGTTTCTTTCTGTTGAAAGGATTATGTATTCAATTCTTTTGGATGGGATGAAACATCATTCTCAAGAACAGAGTCAGTAATATTAGAAGAAAACGAAGGTTCTTCTACCTTAGAAACTTGAGATAAATTTTCAACTTCCTGAGAATAATGATTTTCAGAAGCAGGGGATTCAACTAGAGACTTTTTAGATATGAAAGGAGGAGTATCAGTTTGAATACCTGAATCTACTGCCTTTGCAGATCCAGAAGCTTGTATTTGCAAAGCTTTACCCTTACTGATGATCTTCTCGGGATCAGGAACTGGTGTTGTCAGTGGGCCTTCTTGGTTCGCCCTGGTGTGAGCTCTTTTTGGAGCCACTTCATTTCAATGGAGTCGCCAGATAGAAAATGTACAACCAATAGTGTCTACTTCTTTTCTATCATCAAGAACTAGATCTATGTCATCTCCCAGAGAAGCTGAGCTTCGATCTCCTCTCCTTGGAAATGGTGCCAATTTGTTATCACTCCAGGAAACTCTCCTAGGCTGTAAGTCGGAGATGCCTGGTAACTAACTCTTTTTTGGGAAATATTTTCTTAATAATTGATGTGGTTTTTGGATCAAGATGAATATCTACGGACTGGACTATGTGTTTAAGACTGTCTAGAGATATCAAATATCACAAGGCCTTCTAGGAATGCAATCAGACAAGGTTTGATTAAATAGAAGAGAAGATAGCTATTGAACCAGATTATACTCATATAAAACAAGCACAATGGGTTTAAGAACTAAGGAAATAACTTATGATTCTTAACTTAATCAATTAGTTAGTGAGATGACAGTCACATGTAGATTGAATAAGCACCAATAAAGAAATCATTCACTCATAAGATATCAGAGAAAAGAAAAGAAAAAGTCTAACAACACAACTGAAGGAAGCTTGCAATGTTTCATATATTAAGAATAAGTCTCTCTTACAGTAGAAGCATGTAGAACCCAAAATCGAACCCTTGGTTCCTCTTCTATTCTAAGCTTTATAGATTTACAAAGTAGTTCTGGGATCCTAAAAACAAGGATCAGATATACTAAAAATAGTAACTCAAAATTCAGTTGCAAAAGAGGTGGGATGATTCCCCAAAATGAGGTAAATCCCATATTTCTCTTTGTTGATTGTTGGTGTGGTGCAGAACAGCCTCCCAAGGCTAAATGATGACTCTCAAATAGAGACCAAGTCGAATATGTTGATGTGGCAAGGTGTCCCAATTTTCTATCTTAATTAAAGGTTTCCAAAAACCTTTGAAACATCTCCTTTCTCCACAATTTGTCAAAAATAACTGTTGGGCTAGACTTGATAATTCATTAGACATTCATTCGAAAAGATCTCGAATCTTTTCATCTCAAAATCTTTGATCTGTGTAAAAATCCGTTCATTCTGGACATAATAGGCTTTCGGTGGTTAACTGGGAAAGCTTCTAGGTGATTCATCTACCAAAAGCACCGCTTTCGGTGGTTAATGAACAGTCGTCCTATTCACCTAAACCACCGAAAGTTAAACTTTGAAGAAATTTCAAAATTGCAAAAATGTTTACCCCGGGTCCTCTTTGATGCTCAGGATTTCTTAGATGCTGCAGCCCTGGTTCGTGCAGACTTACGAACTTCTACTGGCTGTGTAGGGAGATCTGGTGTATCCATTATGGTCGTGGCTAAATTAGCCAAAGTGTCCAACCCAATTTTCTCCTCTTCTGGTGATTTAAATTCTTTTAACTTGAGCCTCAGAATCCTGAGTTGCCTGTACAGTTTCATATTTTATCTGATCAAGACTCTGTTTCTATCTTTGATTTTGTCATGTTTTTCTTTAAGAGTTTGATTAATTTTGAACAGTTTTGCATTTCTGTCAGTGAGGTCTATGTTGGATTTTTTGATCACCCTTTCTAGGACTTCCATTTCATAAATCTGTTGCAGTAGCTTGTTGATCTTCCATGCTCTAGTTGTTTTTGGCTTACTTGAGGAAGCTTCTGCTTCTGGTTGCTTGTGGGCTTCTGCAGGCTTTGGTGAAGGTGGATCTGCACTCTGTTGGATCTGTATGTTCTCCTGAGTCTCTGCCATCTCTGGTTCTATTTCTGAATCACTGTAAGGTAGGTTCAGAGGGTTATTCTTTTTGGCAGGGCTCTTGCCTTCAAAATGTAATTTTCTCTTGATTTCTTCCTTCTTGCCAGGGGATGATTTTATGGGATCTCTTGGTAGTGAGATTCCTTTTCTTTTCCTGTGGCTGCTCTTGGGAGTAGGAGTTTTTCTGCCCCTGGCTTTCTTGGTTTCTTCCTCTGGTGGTCTTTCTGTTTGAAACTCATTCCAAAACAAAAAGAAGCCCCACTCAATCTGTTTCCTCTACAGAGCTTCTCTCACAAGAAGGGTAATCAACCCTTGATGTGATAATCTGCTGACAACTTTAGCAGGCTAAGATTTCACTTGTCTTTCCATCTTAGTCAGGGTTTTATGAAAGAATTAAGGCAGGTTTATTTGTCCTCTGCCTGTGAAATGATTCAGAAGTTTAAAATGATAAAACATTACCTTGTTGTAGCGCCCCTCACAAGTGATATACACCAAAATTGCCTTCAACAGGGATTGCCATTTGGGTTCCAAATAAGACATTGGGATGTCCTTCTTCCAGGTTAAATCTTTATGGACAGGTAGAAAATAAGATCTGAACTCGATGTTTGCAGGTATGGTGGTTTTAAACCAGCAATCTCCCATTCTGGATAACCCTGTGTACTCAGCAATGGCTACTTCGTCGATGATAATCTCCTCCATGCCTATTTTAGCAATCCTTCCATCATAGGAGAGAGAAAACGCTTCGGCCACCTGTTGGTGAAACGTTGTCAATTTCTCACAGTATGTAAAAACTCTAGTCTGTCTAAAACACTCTGCCACCTCCAGATGAGCTTCCAAATACCACACGCCATCCACCTCAGATCTCAAAGCTGGACCTGCTTTCGACATGGGTTGATGCTTACTGTGCCTGAAACTATGGGAAACTAGACGTCCTGAAAGATAATGACTCTGGGAACTAGGAATACAGTCAATATCGCTTATGAAAAACCGGTGGAATAGGGTGACACAAGCATAGAATTATTGAGTTCAAAAACACTGACCCAATTTCGGACGACAATTGAGCTGAGGATATGCCGAAACTTTAGATTTTTGGTGACAAATTCATGTTTTTGAAACTGAAAGAGAATTGATTCTGAGCTTACCTAATAGCCGACCGGGCTTAACTTACAGCTGAGTGTTTGCTGGACTTTGATGGCACTTTGGTAATCACCAAAGGAAACGAGATGAAGATCTCTAAAAATCTGATTGACTGATGAAATCGCGATCCCTCGGTCATCTCAACAATCTTCGGGATTCATAATGATTCAGCGCGGATCTATGAAAGAGTGACGAGATCATGATGGCATGTGTACTGCGACTGAAATGGAGGGAGGTTCCGTGAAATCAAACTTGAGAATCCCTGCCATGTTTTCGATTTTGAAATGACCAACGTGGTTGAAAGGACAGAGCGGCTTCAACACTTTCGGATAGACACCACAAACATGCATATCCTCCATCATGGTGAGATTTTCGGCGGTTATGTTTAATCATTGCGCCCACTTGACAGCTGGCTCGTGCGAAAGCACAAGCTTTCCATTTTACCATTGAAAACACTTTCGGTGGTTACTCTCCTTCTTGCTTTGACCCCTTAACTGCTGAGAACAAAATCTTTCGGTGGTTAATGAGCACATCTGAGGCTCGCCTAAACCACCGAAACCTGATATTTTGACTTTTTATTGACCAAACCAAATGCAAAGTTTTTTTTGAGCTTATTTTCAAAATACAGACCCTCTAACCTACTTACAAAAATTCGGAAATAAAATTTATATCACAACCTATCACCTCAAGAAGCAAAAATCTACCAATTTATTTGAGGAGATAACAAGGGGAATACAGATTTATTGCACCAGTAGATCCCTCATAAGGAGGAAGGTGATTGGAACCTATGACAGACAATGTTCTCACAGAAGATGTAAATCAGTTATAGAGAACAACCACGCATGAAGATGATTATATCAATCCAACTGCAGATGACATGCTCAGTTGGAGGAGTATTAGTTCTTGTGCTTCAGACTCTGATACAAGACTGGAAAAATGGCATTTTATGACTATATGAATTATCTATCGAGAGGTGTGCCAAAATGATGCATGCAATGATATGGGTTGGTACAAAGGTAAGAGAACCTACTACTTTTTATGGATTGAATGATTTAGAAGAATTTTTAATGAAGTTTGAAGTATAGGTTATGGAAAATAAGAAATTACCAACATTAGATATTTCTCTAAAAGCTACACATGTAAGATGGTGGGGTACACATAAGGAAAATATCAACAATTGGTTTTAGTGTAAAAGGTTACTGCGCATCATATTCGACACAGAGAAGGAGCATGGATATGAGGAGAAATATGAGGGATTTGGACAACCTCAAGAACATGTAGATAAATTCATAGTTCATCAGATCAAGATAGTATCAAAATATAGGCACAAGAAATTTTTTTCTACAGAATGAGGATCATTTCAATATACAGTTATGCCATTTGGATTGAAGAATGCACCAACAATTTTTTCAAGGGTAGTAGTCGCAACTTTCAAGGACTTTATTCATAAGTTTTTAGAGGTTTATTTGGATGATTTGAAAATGTTCAGTTTATTAAAGGATCATGTCGAAGTATTAAAGATGATGTTGGACAAATGAAGATAGTGTCAAATATCATTGAACATTAAGAAGTGCATTTTCAACGCACATTTTGACATTTTTTTAGGGAATGTAGTGTGTAAACAGGGTTTGTTGGTTGATCTTGCTAAAATTGTTGTCATAGTTAACTTACCACCACCAAAGTCAATGCGCTAGTTGAAGAGTACATTGGGCCATATAGGATATTAAAGGAAGTTCATAAGAATATATTCACAGATTTCTGCGCCAATGGAGAAGTTGATGAATAAGGACACTAAGTATCAGTGGAATGTTGAATGTCAACAAAGTTTGGATGCTTTTAAGGAGAAGATGGTTACTACACTAATTTTAGTATTTCTAGATTGGGCTAAATAATTTTATGTGCATGTGGATGCATCTGCAATAGCATTAGGAGCAATATTAACACAACCAGGAGAAGGTGATATAGATCATCCTATTGTGTTTGCTAATAGAAAGTTATTAGATTTTGAACATAACTATAAAACTACCGAAAGGAAAGGATTAGCTATGGTGTATGCTTTGAAGAAATACATACATTACTTGTTAGGGAAACATTTCAAGATGTTTACTTGTCATTCTTCTCTAAGATATTTAGATATAAGCCATTGTTGGGGGGAAGGATATGCAAATGGCTACTTTTGTTCCAAGAATTTGATTTTGAGGTAGTGGTGAAGCCTAAAATATTGAATGTAGGACCATATCACTTATCCAGGATAACTAATGGAGAAGACCCCAGTAACTTCAAAGACAACTTTATAGATGCACAATTGTTTTCAATATAGATAAATGATGAGTATTTTTATGACATTATTGAGTTTTTGAGTATAGGTTTTGCATCAAGAGAATTTACTACTGCGTAGAAGACAAATTTGGTGGTCAGATCTACAGATTATCAGTTGATTGTAGGTCATTTATACAAATTGGGAGAAGATAACATCTTGATAGATGTGTGATAGAGAATGAAAGGCCTATCATTTTAGCATAGGCGCATGAAGGGATTTCTAGAGGGAATTATGCAAGAAAAGCTACCACACAGAAGGTATTCCACGCAGGATTATGGTGGCCAATAGTTCATAAGGATTCAAAGGAATAGTGTTAGAAGTGTGATGTTTTTCAAAGAGTTGGGAAACCATCTAGGAGGGATGAAATGCCATCGATACCTCAAGTAACGTTACAAGTGTTTGATAAATGGGCAATAGATTTTGCAGGTCCAATTAATCCACCAACAAGAAGATCAGGAGCCAAGTATATCATTACAATGTCAGAATACTTGGTCAGATTGGTAGAGGAAACAAAAGTGAAGGATTGAAATGTAGAGACATCAACACACTTTTTATTTGAATATGTAGTGACAAGATTTGGATGTCCAAGAATATTGATGAGTGATCAGGGGACTTCATCAACAATACAATTGAGGAAATTCTTGAATAATTTAAGATACATCACAAGAAGAACACTCTTTATCACCCTCAAGCAAATGGAACAGTGGAAGAATTCAACAAGATTTTGGAGAACTTCTTGACAAAGATTTGTAATGTAAATGTAGATGATTGGGATTTGAAGCTACCAACAATACTTTGGGCTTATAGAACTCCCTACAAGAAGCTAACAAGGAAGACACTCTTTAGATTGGTGTATGGACAGAAAGAAGTATTTCCCTTAGATTTTTTGATACCAAGTCTGTGCATCACAACAATTATAGATATGACAGAAAGTAGTGCAATGCAAGAAATATTGGCTCAACTGATGGAATTAGAAGAGGAAAGAATCATAACAGGTTTTCATCAGTAGGTACAAATAGAAAAGGATAAAGCATGGCATGACAAACATATCAAAAATAATAATTTTAAGGAAGGAAATATGGTTCTCCTCTATGAGAGTAAGTATTTGTAGCACCTAGGGAAGATTAGAATGCATTGGCTAGGGCCATATGTTAAGAACCAAACATCAATATAGCATATAAAAACCTCAGGAAAAGTACTCAACGCCTTGAAAAAGAGATAATTTCAGATAATAAGCCTCTTCGAGGGGGCAACCTCCT
>JZKD02S1672774.1:759854-772051 GCA_000966675.3 Picea glauca
ATGGAAGTGGATAAGAGTGCAGGACAATGAAAATAGGAAAACTATAATAGTGAGGCAAACCCTAATTCAGAAAACCTTGCAGGAGCATAGGAGAGAAAAAAAAAGAGTGAGGGGAACCTAAAAAATGAAGCCGACACAAAAGAAGTCTTGGTCGAAGAAATTACAGGCCAACATAAAAAAGAGGGTGAAGAAGAAGAAGAAGCTGAGACAGAACTTGCAGAAGAAAACCCAATTGCAGGACAAAAAAGGAAAACACCAGGTGCTCCAAGAAAAAAAACCTCATTGGATATCATGCTACCTCACATCCTAGATGTTGTAATTGAAATTGAAGACATGATAGGAAAAGTAGAAAAAATAAAATATGCAGATCATGATGTAACAAACACAACGAAGCTTCCTGAACTTGCACATGAAATATATCTAGATAAAAAGGAGGAGGTAGGATGCTCAGGAAAGCCAATTTTGGAGCCTATGCAGTGGATCAAAAGAGTATATAATTTGGGTATTGTGAATTTGCTAGAAATACCACATTTTGGCCACGATAAGTACATGGTAAACTATGTGAAACAACTGCTAGCAAGGGTACATAGAGGAATCCTATGGATGGATAGGTCGGTCCATATAGATGTATACCTCATAGAAAAAATCACAGCATTTCCAACCAATGATGTAAAACAAAAGGACTACTTGGAGAAAAAAGAAAGGGATGGGGAGATTGCAGAAAAGGTTAAAGCATAGTTCGAGACAGACAGGAGAAATAAGGGCATAGCGATAAAATACATCAACAATCCTATGATGAGGTTTTCCATGAAGCTTATGTCCTGTAAACTCTTGAATAAGTGTATAAATGAAGAGGCCCAGAAAGGAGTCATAGAAATAGTTGAGCAGTACACAAAGGGTATAGTAGTCAGCTAGGCACCCTATTTATTGAACCAATTTTTGATAGAATGAAGGGATGCACAAGATAATGTGACATAATTCCACTACTCTTGTCTATTGATATTGGTAGCACTAGTAGGATGGAACAAAACCAAATTTACATCCTTTATGGACATAAGAGGGAAATATCGCACAATGCGGTATACAACCTTATGGAAGGGAAAATATGTTAAGAACAAGCAGGCGAACAATGTAGTGTTTTCAATGTTCCTAGAAGATATGCAGTAGAAGACAACTAACATATGGAGAATCCCAATTGAAGTAGTCGAGGAAATCAAAGGAATTTCTAACTTTAAGGATTCAAGACACCACATGTGGATTCAGGCCAGCAGAGATCCAAACAACAAGTGGTTGTAAATGAGGTACTCCACAATGTGGGAGGAAGTATAATGGATAGTGAAGGACTAGCCTACATAGTGGAAAGTTCCAGTATCGCAAAAGAAAGGGACAAAACCTAAGGAACAAGAAGAGGAAGGTCCATCAAGGAAGAAAGGAAATCTAGAAGAAAATACAAGGAAGACTGTAGAGTGTAGTCAAACCTCAGGGAGTATCATAACAGTCAAGAAGCCAAGGAAGAAAGACACCATGTCAAGGGAAGAAGTGAAAGGAGATGGAGAGTAGGTAAAGGCAGATCATAACTCTCATAAAAAAGAGGTACAGGATGACCAAACAAAAAAGAATAAATATGAGGCACATACCTCAACCCCAACCAAGAACAGGACTAGAACACGGGAGGGATAAATAAGGAATAAAATGAAGTACCTCAAGAATCCCCCAACACTCACTATCACAAAATACGATGCATAATTCGTCACAGATAAAGACCAATATAGAGGGGAGAATGAAATACTTGCACTAGAAGTACACATAGAGAAAATTATGGAGAAGTTATTAGAAGTGCATGAAATTATATAGAGGTTGTAGCTAAGTACAATGCATCATCCTACAATGCAACAGAAAGAAAAATCACGTGAAGAACTAGTACAGAAAGAACATGAAGAGATAATAAATACAATAGTAAAGGGAAGTGACAGGTTTAAGGTCATGGAGGAAATGTTGGAAGTATATGAGAACACAACACATAAATAGGTGAAGGACATAGAACATATAGAGTTGGTTCTGGCACACATACCCACAAAGGTGTTATATGGGTTACAAGCGAGAGTGATGCAGGAGGTCCAGTCTAGAGCTAGGGTTTATTTCACCAACCTAGATATAGAAAGGGAGATTAAGGAGATATTGTAGGTGACTTGTGAGAAAATAACACTGGAGAAGGAAGAGGAAAAACAATGTGAAAAAAAAATAGAGAAGAAACTCGCAGAAGTATACAACAAGATACCATACTGCACGCAAGAACTGGAGGTCACAACAGAAGAAAACATACAAAAGATTGCATAGATAATGGCCATATATAAGTAGGAGATAACAGAGTTAATAGAAAAATTTACTCCAATCACACCCCCATAAGTGAGGGAACTAAGAGAGAATGAAGCTAATCATGCACACATAGATAGAATAATGCAGAAAGTAAAATAAGTTGCGGAATTGTATGATAGGACTGTGCACATTTGGACCAACCTAGAATAAGATGAGAGGATCCAACAGCTAGACCAAAGAGAAGAAAAGTTGAACATTATAGTTCAGGACCTAAAGAAGAGGTAGAAGACAATGGTCATATCCCTGAGACTAAAGGTTGTGTACGAGATGAAAAAACTATAGGCAGAGCTAAATGCTGCACAAGAGGAGAAATAAACACGATAGGCTCAATTGGAGCCCCTACACGTACAAGTAGAACAAATGATAAAAGTGTTGGAAATAGTGAAATCTAGAATGGAACAAACACACATAGAAAGCATACAAGTGTTGAAGGAGCACGCTACAACATAGGTCATGGAGACCCTCATAGAGAAGAATGCACAGATGAAGGAAAAATAAGATGAACTAGTTGTTAGCATCAATATTTTTAGGATAATAATTAGATTTTTTCTAAAGTTTGCAAAGTCATGACATGGTATTGGGAATACCAAGGAATTCCTAAATTAAGTCAAAGTTTGTGTATATAAGGATTCATGGGATGGCTCAATAAGCCTTAGGTCATTCATTAAAAACAAGGTAAGGTGCATGTCAAATAAGAGTCAAAATCAAAATTCTGATTCAATGGTTTGTGCATATCATCACATATTATGAAGGTGAAGAAGTCATTAGAAGGTCCATGGGTTGTTTTTCATCATGAAATATTTTGTAAGGGTCCTTGCTTTGAAGTCCAAAATAGCTTCATATAAGGGAAATGATATGTCATATTTAAAGTCATAAGTTTAGGAGGGAGGTCTTGTTAAAGCATGTTAGTGAGCATGATCACATGTAATGAATTTAGTGCAAGTACTTGATGGTTCTTTATGTTATATATAGCTTGGAAATATCAAAAGTTGGGCACATTACATAAGTCACTTAAATGATATAAAGGGTCTTTTCACTTCAAATGGGTAATATTCCCTCTCAAAACCTCTCCACATCAAATCCTATATCCTTCTCCATCATATTTCATCGCTTTACACACATTATAGACTTGCGAGATGTTTTCTTCCCTCTCGAGCAAGATTCAAAATTCCCTGCTACAAAAACCCTATTTTGCACTATGAAAATGTTGTGAAAACTCTCACGCTACACAACTATTGTTCTGTGCTCCTCGCTAAGCAAATCCCAGTGATGATTTTCCCTCTCCTCATTTCATACCCAATCACCAGCTATGATAAACACATTTAAAACTTGATTACCCACACATTGATACCTAGCTAAGTAACCTTCCTCTCACACAAAAACAGTTTTTCATTCTGTTTTGAAAAAACCCTAGCTCTGTTAGACTTGTTGCACAAACTTACCTGTTAGGTTTTGAGCACTTCTTCGCCTGCCACAGATTCATATCCATCTTGCAGAGATATTCATTCAACTATGACAACACATGAGAAGAAGAATCAGAGAGGAGGGAATGTGTTAAGGTATGAGTCATAGAGCCTCAGTTTGGTGAACTCAGACCCTGCATTCATAGTTTCTTTTGAGTAGGTCGGGTGCATTAGCTTTTGTGAGAAAATTCAAGGATATAACCAATAGTTGACAAAGGATTTTTCCCTCAACTACAATGGTGTCTAGACAACAATTGTTGGGGTCATCTTCCCAATGTCAGAAGGGACAATAACTGCTGCTACAAAGATCCCAATCCTAGGGGAAATATGGTTTAAAGGTATTCCTTTGGATTCTATGTTTTACATTGATTTCCTCAAGCCTAAATATAGAAATTAGAAGATAGGAGCCACCATTCCTAGGGAGTATGTTCTAGATCCCTATGAAAAGTTGTTGAGGGTCATGTTATAACCCTATATTTCATAGTATCACATGGTGATTATAATTTCTTCCTCTAGTCATATTTTATTGTAAATGATTTACAAAAAGAAAAAGAGAAAGAAAAGAAAAACAAAAACAAAAGAAAAGAAAAGAAAGAAAAAGAAAAAAAGAAAAAAGGACAAAAATAGAAAAAATGAAAAGAGGGTATAAAAATAATAAAATAAAAATATAAAACCCCATGAAAAATGAATTTGGATTGAATCATACTATATAATCATGTTCAATTTTTTTGAATTTATGTTGATAGGTTAGTCAATAAATTTGGTAAAACAGTTTAATCTTGGCCAAATTAGCTAGGTTAGAGTAATAACTAATCCAACAATCTAAGATGGATTAATAGGTTAGTTGATTGGGTTAGGATTTGGTTAGTAATGTTTATTTCAATAAAAGTTGAAAAGGGATTGTTAAAATACCCTTTGTTTGATTAAATTTGGACATTTTTACCTTAGGAAATAAGGTCATGGTGTAAAACCGGGAAAGGGTAAGCTTAGGACTACCCATTGTATGATTTTATCCTTATTTTTATAATGGATAAGACTTTTTGTTGCATAGAGACTAAAGGTTGCACACGTTTTATTGACGACATCTAGCAACACCCAGATCACGGTCATCAGACTATTTTTTACCCCCCCCCCCCCAATATTTATGCCTTTAACAGTGAGGGGAGTGGTCTGGAAAAGTGGTTTCCCCTGTGTTGGCCCCACCTTACGTGTCACTCTCTTAACATCTTAGAATCCCCCCAGTCAAATCCACTTACCAACTACCTCCCTCTCCAGAATCCTGCCAAACCACTTATCAAAAAGCGCTCACGTCACTCCACCACCATACCCCACTACCACCTATCACACGTCACATCCCACTTACCCGTTAGCCAAACAATTCCCTCCCCATGACCGTTGATCGCCTCATCATCACCCCGTGCCATAACAAACACCTCTATTACATTGTAAAACCTGTTTCTTTACCCTGTAACACTATCTTCCGATTTACACACTGTGTACATCGCGCCAAAGCCAAATTTCAAGCTAATTGCCACATCGATTCATTGTCAATAGAAGCAATTAACCCGAGTAATTTATAGTCCGCCATTAATCCACCTTAAAAATCTATTAGTCATGGCCCCCAAAATCCAAATCCGTTGAAACTTCTGAGAATCCGATTCTTCCCCCTCCCATCAACCTGGATCATATTCCACTGGCAGATAAAGACTACAAGATTAGAGAGCCAAAGTGTGAATTCAACTTTTTTGAATTACACTTATGTCTAAAGGATATATTCCTGGATCAGAGAGAAGAAATTGGACTCTGGGAGTCCGATTTTCCCCTGTACATGTTCCCTCATACCTTCCACTTCCCTGAATTCGCTTTGAAATCCCAAGCCCATTATCTTCCTGGAAAAGGGACATAATTTCCTCTTCTGGAAAAACCCTCTTCACCATTATCCCCAAATCCATTAATAAGATGTTATAGATCCCCAAAAAATGACTTTGAAACCCCATTTTTCTTGAGGCTCTGAACGATTTGTACCAGAAGCTCTCATTCCTCGAAAGAGCCCATAATTTTGAGATCTTTTTGCCAGGAGACGCTCAATTTCCCAAGAAAAATCCTCCCTATCCATCCTCCATTTTCTCTGTCAGGGAAAACCAAATTATTTCCATTCTTTGTTACCTTTTAGGATACTTCTCAGATGAATGGGTTGATGAAACTATCTTAGGTTTTTTTTCCATTTTTTCCACAAAATAAAAAACCACAGGTCAATTTAATTTCAGTCAATTTCTGGCTAATAACATACATGATCATCTTTTCAGGTTTTCAATAGAAGGAATGTTCAGATATTCCTGAGTGCTGGTGTATTTTTTATTTTTTTTTCATTTAGACAGGTTTCCATGTGATTTTCAGAAATTGGCTCAGGAAAGAAACCCACAGTCAGTAACCTCATGGACCTCACCAGTGAGGAAAAAATGAACTGAATTTAGCTTCAAGGATTTCATTAACCATTTTTATCACCCATTGGTTTTCATGTTGAGCAGAAGAAGAGATCCAAGGATCAATGAAGAAGTTCATAGAATCCTTCACCTCTTTGATCTAGCCAAAACAAGAGATTGGTATTTATATCAAAACCACACTGAAATAAGAGTGTATGGATGTGAGCTACCACCATATAGACTACCAAAATATATTCCTGTATGGATATTTTCACTGGAATACATCAGGAAGATGGTGAACTCTGATGATATCCATTTTGTTTCAGTCAAGAGGAAACAACAACTCAGAATCAAGACCCAAATTGGACCTTTCATATGCAATAAAAGATCTGCAGGAGAAGAGGAAGACAACCTCCTGAAATAGATGAGTTTCACTCAGATTTTCACATTGAATTATGACCCATTTGGTGTGATCTAAGAGCTCATATTCAAACAAAGGAGCACTCCTTATGCTCACATACATAAGCCATAGGTGGAGAAGTATATGAACCAAAAAAAATGGAAAGAGAACACATTGCTAGAAACAAAAGAACATCCTTCCCCTGTCACTGCTTCACATACCAACACACCTCAAATACAAACAAAAAAGACATAAAGGAAAGAGGTTTCCCCTTCAGTCATAGAGGTGTCAGCTGAAGAATTCCAAGTCTACAGAAAACGATCCAAAACTAGTCACACACCAGACCTGCTCAAAGAAGGAGAAATGCAATCTTCCATAGTCATGGAGGGACCAAATTCCTCAACCTTTTCAGACAGTCAGTTCATAGTGTCCACATATTCATCTAAAAAAATAATAGATACTACTCTCTGAGATGAATTGTCTCATGAGAAAACAAGGTCAAATATCTTTGACAAGAGCAAATAGATCAAACAAAGGAATTAACTCCTCAACAACAACAAATATGCTCCGTTTTGGAAGTAGACCTCCACTTCTCAATATAGACTGCTGTCAGCATTTGATACAGAGAAACGAAGAATGAAAATAACATTCCTACAAGCATTAGTTCCTCATCCCAAGACAACTGTTGATTACAAGAAGACTTCCTTTGAGTTTAATGTGAAGGAGGTTCATCCAATGGACCAAATGGACATGCACAAGAAAACAAGGGAGATGATATTATCCACCTTGAAAAAAACCTCATTGAATGCCTCAAAATTGCAGGTGTCTTTGAATAACATCCAGTCCCAATTGAAGTTGGAGAAAATATCTTATTTGGCCAAAGACAACAAGATCAAATCACTAGAAGAATTGGTGCTAAAGATTGGGTATGACCCATCAAATGTCAAATCAACTAAGGAATTATTGAAGAGGAAGAATGCTGATATAGCATCCTTGAGAAAGAAACTGAAGCTTCCAGCTACTGAAGATTCACAAGCAAAAGAGGTGGCTGAAACTGAAGGCCACAAAGAATAAATGTTGAATATTATCATGGAACATAATGCACAAATAAAAGAGATGGAGGCAGAAATGGATAAATTGATAAAGGATAAAGAAAAGAGTGTACATATGGACATCACCCCACTAGATACAGTCCCTCTGACATGAATTAGAACAGTATAAGAAAATACATCAGTAGAGATTCCATCAACCATCCTAGTGCAAGTTTCAGATGCATCTGAAAAACTTTTGAAGTCTATGGAAGACATGTCCCTCAAATGGGAGGAGATCAGAAAACTGCAAGAAGAAGTAAAAAAATTACAAGAGCATATCTATGTTCTAGGCTAGTAACCATCCAAAAATGCATAAATATCAAATGCTTAGTCAGGAAATACAACATCTATAGGAAAATCCTTGAGATCAAGAAGGTCCTGACCAAGAAAGGATTGATGTTTCATCTAGAAGAGAAGAATCAAGTGATGGACATTGGAGTGAAGAGATGTTTCAATAAGATTGAAGTATTACACAAGAAAGTTCTCCTTGGACTGTTAATACTCAATGACAAGCTAATTACTCTTCTAGGTTATAAATAGAAGATCAGTGTAGTGGCAAAGGATAGTTCCAAGTTTGCAGGTATACAGGGAAGCATTATTGGTAAATATTTCCTAGAGACATTATAGTTTCCCCTGAGCATCCATCATGAGATAAAACATATTTTCACCACCAAGCCCACTTTTTCCAAGTATATTGAGATGAATGAGATATACATAAAGTTACTTGAGGTTTCCATCCCCAGTAAAAAGAGATGGGAAGATTTGTGTTCTTTACTTGAGTAAAGATAATTTTGAGGTTTGAGTCATTATGGAGCAGTCAACCAAGTCAAATATATGAGTCACCAACTACTTCCACAAAATCAGCACCAAGGATCCGAACAGATCAACATAATTCCTATATTTTGTAATTTGAGATCTAATTAGTTAGATATTTCCTACATAATATCCTAGTCATTTATGACAGGATCTGATATAAATTATTGTATAAATACTTCCTCCTTCGAAGTATTGTGGGTTGATTTTTGCACCAAGGAGCTATTGTTTTTTTTTTCAAAAGAACGACCAGTAATAAAACATGCTTAGTCATAGGATTCTTGTGTCAGATTGTTGGTGATGTTTCTCTCTCTTTGTTGAATGTTTTATTATAATCTGTTATCATTTATGTATCTCAAATTCTAATCATTAAAAGGAAGTCAATAGAACATAATTTATCTTGTATACTTTGTCTCTGGTCTTTTAATGATCTATATTGTTTCATCTGAAATTGAGTAAGGGAATTCTTAACTGCTCCTTTGCTTAGAGGACCTTCATATATTTTATGTCTTATTCATCTCATTTAATCTCAATAGATCCAACAATTTTACTACCCATCCCTGTGAAGAAAACCTAATAAAAAGTTGAATATGATCCTCATATTCAATACAGACCCCATAGCCCAATGGAAAATTAATGCACTCTTTCAACCAACTATTACAAACAAACAAACAAATTCAGACTGTCATAACTATCCTAACGTTTAAAAACTTAAACAAAGATAAATATTACAGAGAGATCCCTCTCTGAAGCTGGCAGGGCTAGATCCCACCTTCAAAAGTGGTTTTGATAATTACCTCTATCAATTTCTTCTACCCTTCGACAACCTCTTGGAATTATAAAGTGCTAACATAGTGGCGATCATACTGGGGAACTGAACAAATTTTCCAAATTTATGAATTGTCTTCCCTAGATAAGAAAAATTTATTTCTGAACAATCAAAGATTGAAATTTCAAAAGATAAATGTTCAGAGGTTGTTAAAATTTGTAAATAATTAATTAGGTTTCTAAAAGATTAAGTTCTGGCTCCAAAAATAATTCATACTAGATCTCACCCTAATCTAGAACCTATAAAAGTAGTAGATAATCCAGAACAATTAATTAGAAAAATAAGTACATCATAAAGTCAAGGGATTAGTAGTCCTCTTCCTAAGGCCACCTCTCTTCCAGAGAAGTTTGTCACAATCCAAGACATCCAGTTTGATCTACCTTTTGAACATAGCCTTTTCAGAGCCAAATATGATAGCTTTGTGGATGAAACTATTCTAGTTCAAGCCATCCTCCAACCTAGAACCCCTGGAAGACACTCTCCTGAAGTAGATCTTGATCAATAAATCCTTCAAGATTTTGAGAAATTACAATATCTAGCATCAGAATTTGATCAAGATTTGCACAAAGCCTACATTCAATAGTCTATTGAACTTTCTTCCCTTTCTATATTTTCATCTTCTATTAATCCTAAAGTAACTCATCCTATATCTTCTAGCCCTGCTTCTTCCACATATTCCACCACTTTTCCAATGATTATGCAGGTTACCATCCATCCTACTATAGGAGTTCCTTCTATCCAACCTCCTCCACCAATCATGGAAGCAAGATATGATCCCCTTGTTTTGGCTCCCCCCTTACATAATATGCCCTAGGATTATCAAACTAGGATTCCTCAGTTTGATGGCATTGGAAGAATGAATGCACAACAACATGTTGATAAAATGAATGACTTCTTAGACATGTAATATATAGATGAGGCAGATGTCCAAATGAGACTCTTTTCACAAAGTTTAACTGGTGATGTTAAGAAAGGGTTCAAATCCTTACCAGTTGCTAGCATTAATGATATTGTTTCCTTTCACCAGTCTTTTCTCAATAGATGGGAAGTAAAGAAAAATCCACTTAGATATTATCTGAATATGAAATTATCAAAAGAAGCCAAGGGGAAAGTGTACAGGATTATTTCACTCGCTTCAACAATATTTATAATGCAATTCCAACTAACATTAAACCTCATCAAGGCTTAGCTTTGATTATGTTCCTTGATGGTTTTTATGCCAACATGTCCTACAAATTGAGAGAGAGAAACCGTGCAACTTTGGAAGAAATGGAAAAATGTGTTGTGAGTGTAGAGGCAAATTTGTTGGCTAAGAGAGCTAGACAAAGAATAGAAAGGAGAGTAACTATCAAGGACAAACCATCCACTTCCACTGCAAATGCTAAAATAGACTCCTTATTTATAACTATGGAAAGAATGATGGAAATATTAGAAATCACTGATAGGAACCCACCTAGAGAAAATCAACCTGGTCCTCAAATCCAAAATCCTAATTTCAGGAGAAATCCTCCCTAAATCAGACAAAAATAACCTAGAGAACAAAGAGAACAAAGAGAACAAAAAGGCCCTGATCAATAGATTAGGCCACCTTTTCAAGAAAAATATGTTGATGAGGGGGAAGAAACAATTGAGGGACTTGATGATGTTCACATTAATCTTATGGGAATGGATGATAATGATTCTATTTGTCTTACCCATGAAGAACATAATCTTTTCCTCCTATCACAGACTGAAGTTGATGAGAAATAATCAGAACAAAAAGCTTTTGAAAATGAAATAATTTAAGTTCATAGGAAGTACAACTTGAGAAGTAAGAAGTCCAAAGATGATCCAACCAAGAAAGATTACAACTTTAAGAAGACATCAGATATACCTGCCAAGAAAGTTCCTGAAAATAAAAACTCAGAGGTCCCAACAGAAATAATATCTGACTTTGTACCAAAGACAACTCAAACTAATGTTCCCTCTACCAGTCAGCCCAAAGATACTACACAGAAGAATGTGGTTCAAAAATCAGATTCTCCTAATCAAAATAAAACTCCTACCACATTCAATCTGGAAAGTGAATTGGCTAAACTCAAAATACCTATTCCTCTGTCAGAATAAATGAACAAGAATGCTAACAGATCACAAGTGATCAAAGCCCTGAACATAGAACTAGGAGGGGGTACAGACACAATGAAAATTGTTGATGATCAACCAGAGTTGTTGTTTGGGCTTGAATTTGAGGGAAAATATGAAATTGGTTATGTTCCTCCTTTTCACATCAGCTTAAATATTCATGATAAGACTTTGCACAATTCTATGCTAGATTCTGGTGCTTCTCATAGCCTTATGCCTAAGGTTGTGATGGAGAAATTGGGACTTGATATCACCATACCTTACAAGGATTTATACTCTTTTTATTCAAGTAAATTTAAATGCATAGGTGCGATAAAATATTTGTGTATTACTTTGGCACAAATCCCAGCCAAAAGCATGGGGATGGACATTGTGGTTGTAGACATACCTCCAAAGTATGGCATGTTGTTGTCTCGATCACGTGGAGACAAATTATAGGGTACCCTACAACTGAACATGTCTTATGCCACCATCCCATTATTTGGTCACTAGAGAAGATTATACAGGGAGACACTGATGAAATACATGGTCAGTAGTCAGGAAAAACCACATAAATACCCCTTATATTCTATCCATTCTGATCTTGACTCTTTTATTTTATATAATGATGGAGATATGGAAAGTCAAATTGAAAATTTGGAGGATGATGTTTATAAATTGGAGGAAAGCAAAGCAACCCAT
>JZKD02S1672774.1:772061-787046 GCA_000966675.3 Picea glauca
TCCTAGAGACATTATAGTTTCCCCTGAGCATCCATCATGAGATAAAACATATTTTCACCACCAAGCCCACTTTTTCCAAGTATATTGAGATGAATGAGATATACATAAAGTTACTTGAGGTTTCCATCCCCAGTAAAAAGAGATGGGAAGATTTGTGTTCTTTACTTGAGTAAAGATAATTTTGAGGTTTGAGTCATTATGGAGCAGTCAACCAAGTCAAATATATGAGTCACCAACTACTTCCACAAAATCAGCACCAAGGATCCGAACAGATCAACATAATTCCTATATTTTGTAATTTGAGATCTAATTAGTTAGATATTTCCTACATAATATCCTAGTCATTTATGACAGGATCTGATATAAATTATTGTATAAATACTTCCTCCTTCGAAGTATTGTGGGTTGATTTTTGCACCAAGGAGCTATTGTTTTTTTTTTCAAAAGAACGACCAGTAATAAAACATGCTTAGTCATAGGATTCTTGTGTCAGATTGTTGGTGATGTTTCTCTCTCTTTGTTGAATGTTTTATTATAATCTGTTATCATTTATGTATCTCAAATTCTAATCATTAAAAGGAAGTCAATAGAACATAATTTATCTTGTATACTTTGTCTCTGGTCTTTTAATGATCTATATTGTTTCATCTGAAATTGAGTAAGGGAATTCTTAACTGCTCCTTTGCTTAGAGGACCTTCATATATTTTATGTCTTATTCATCTCATTTAATCTCAATAGATCCAACAATTTTACTACCCATCCCTGTGAAGAAAACCTAATAAAAAGTTGAATATGATCCTCATATTCAATACAGACCCCATAGCCCAATGGAAAATTAATGCACTCTTTCAACCAACTATTACAAACAAACAAACAAATTCAGACTGTCATAACTATCCTAACGTTTAAAAACTTAAACAAAGATAAATATTACAGAGAGATCCCTCTCTGAAGCTGGCAGGGCTAGATCCCACCTTCAAAAGTGGTTTTGATAATTACCTCTATCAATTTCTTCTACCCTTCGACAACCTCTTGGAATTATAAAGTGCTAACATAGTGGCGATCATACTGGGGAACTGAACAAATTTTCCAAATTTATGAATTGTCTTCCCTAGATAAGAAAAATTTATTTCTGAACAATCAAAGATTGAAATTTCAAAAGATAAATGTTCAGAGGTTGTTAAAATTTGTAAATAATTAATTAGGTTTCTAAAAGATTAAGTTCTGGCTCCAAAAATAATTCATACTAGATCTCACCCTAATCTAGAACCTATAAAAGTAGTAGATAATCCAGAACAATTAATTAGAAAAATAAGTACATCATAAAGTCAAGGGATTAGTAGTCCTCTTCCTAAGGCCACCTCTCTTCCAGAGAAGTTTGTCACAATCCAAGACATCCAGTTTGATCTACCTTTTGAACATAGCCTTTTCAGAGCCAAATATGATAGCTTTGTGGATGAAACTATTCTAGTTCAAGCCATCCTCCAACCTAGAACCCCTGGAAGACACTCTCCTGAAGTAGATCTTGATCAATAAATCCTTCAAGATTTTGAGAAATTACAATATCTAGCATCAGAATTTGATCAAGATTTGCACAAAGCCTACATTCAATAGTCTATTGAACTTTCTTCCCTTTCTATATTTTCATCTTCTATTAATCCTAAAGTAACTCATCCTATATCTTCTAGCCCTGCTTCTTCCACATATTCCACCACTTTTCCAATGATTATGCAGGTTACCATCCATCCTACTATAGGAGTTCCTTCTATCCAACCTCCTCCACCAATCATGGAAGCAAGATATGATCCCCTTGTTTTGGCTCCCCCCTTACATAATATGCCCTAGGATTATCAAACTAGGATTCCTCAGTTTGATGGCATTGGAAGAATGAATGCACAACAACATGTTGATAAAATGAATGACTTCTTAGACATGTAATATATAGATGAGGCAGATGTCCAAATGAGACTCTTTTCACAAAGTTTAACTGGTGATGTTAAGAAAGGGTTCAAATCCTTACCAGTTGCTAGCATTAATGATATTGTTTCCTTTCACCAGTCTTTTCTCAATAGATGGGAAGTAAAGAAAAATCCACTTAGATATTATCTGAATATGAAATTATCAAAAGAAGCCAAGGGGAAAGTGTACAGGATTATTTCACTCGCTTCAACAATATTTATAATGCAATTCCAACTAACATTAAACCTCATCAAGGCTTAGCTTTGATTATGTTCCTTGATGGTTTTTATGCCAACATGTCCTACAAATTGAGAGAGAGAAACCGTGCAACTTTGGAAGAAATGGAAAAATGTGTTGTGAGTGTAGAGGCAAATTTGTTGGCTAAGAGAGCTAGACAAAGAATAGAAAGGAGAGTAACTATCAAGGACAAACCATCCACTTCCACTGCAAATGCTAAAATAGACTCCTTATTTATAACTATGGAAAGAATGATGGAAATATTAGAAATCACTGATAGGAACCCACCTAGAGAAAATCAACCTGGTCCTCAAATCCAAAATCCTAATTTCAGGAGAAATCCTCCCTAAATCAGACAAAAATAACCTAGAGAACAAAGAGAACAAAGAGAACAAAAAGGCCCTGATCAATAGATTAGGCCACCTTTTCAAGAAAAATATGTTGATGAGGGGGAAGAAACAATTGAGGGACTTGATGATGTTCACATTAATCTTATGGGAATGGATGATAATGATTCTATTTGTCTTACCCATGAAGAACATAATCTTTTCCTCCTATCACAGACTGAAGTTGATGAGAAATAATCAGAACAAAAAGCTTTTGAAAATGAAATAATTTAAGTTCATAGGAAGTACAACTTGAGAAGTAAGAAGTCCAAAGATGATCCAACCAAGAAAGATTACAACTTTAAGAAGACATCAGATATACCTGCCAAGAAAGTTCCTGAAAATAAAAACTCAGAGGTCCCAACAGAAATAATATCTGACTTTGTACCAAAGACAACTCAAACTAATGTTCCCTCTACCAGTCAGCCCAAAGATACTACACAGAAGAATGTGGTTCAAAAATCAGATTCTCCTAATCAAAATAAAACTCCTACCACATTCAATCTGGAAAGTGAATTGGCTAAACTCAAAATACCTATTCCTCTGTCAGAATAAATGAACAAGAATGCTAACAGATCACAAGTGATCAAAGCCCTGAACATAGAACTAGGAGGGGGTACAGACACAATGAAAATTGTTGATGATCAACCAGAGTTGTTGTTTGGGCTTGAATTTGAGGGAAAATATGAAATTGGTTATGTTCCTCCTTTTCACATCAGCTTAAATATTCATGATAAGACTTTGCACAATTCTATGCTAGATTCTGGTGCTTCTCATAGCCTTATGCCTAAGGTTGTGATGGAGAAATTGGGACTTGATATCACCATACCTTACAAGGATTTATACTCTTTTTATTCAAGTAAATTTAAATGCATAGGTGCGATAAAATATTTGTGTATTACTTTGGCACAAATCCCAGCCAAAAGCATGGGGATGGACATTGTGGTTGTAGACATACCTCCAAAGTATGGCATGTTGTTGTCTCGATCACGTGGAGACAAATTATAGGGTACCCTACAACTGAACATGTCTTATGCCACCATCCCATTATTTGGTCACTAGAGAAGATTATACAGGGAGACACTGATGAAATACATGGTCAGTAGTCAGGAAAAACCACATAAATACCCCTTATATTCTATCCATTCTGATCTTGACTCTTTTATTTTATATAATGATGGAGATATGGAAAGTCAAATTGAAAATTTGGAGGATGATGTTTATAAATTGGAGGAAAGCAAAGCAACCCATGAAGAAGATAAAATAGTGATAATACAATCTGATGAACCAATAGAACCTATGTGGAGTTTAGACTTTGATGGTGTTGTCAGTAAAGAAGGATCTAGAGCTGCAGTACGAGTTTCAAATTCAAAAGCAAGATATATAGAAAGCCATTCCTATTAATTGAATTTTCAGTGTACCAACAATATAGTCGAGTATGAAGCATTAATGCTAGGTCTGAAATTGCTAAAAAATATTGGTGCCAAGAGAATTTCAAAAAGAGGTGATTCTGAACTTATCATAAATGTTGTTCTATATTTCTTGCAATATAGAACACCCAAGACTGAGTACTTTGCTAAACATAAATGTTGTTCTATATTTCTTGCAATGCTTTACTGAATATGATTTGCAGGTGATTCCCAGAGGCCAAAACATACTTGCATATGGTATGGCTACCTCAACAACCCCTTGTATGATACCATTTCATCCTAATCGCTAGTATACAGTTGAGGTAAAATGCAAACCTATTGTCCTAGATAATATCATGTATTGGCAAGTTTTTGGTAATGATGAATAGATTGATGATTTTCTGCAATCAAAAAATGAGTTTGAATATGCAAATATTGATGTATATAGTGATTATGAAAGTGTAAATAAGATAGATTTAGAAGGAATAAATGAAAAAGAAGAAAATTCAGATTTTTTGCAACTAAAAGATAACATTCTTCCTAGAGGATTAGTCACATTGAAAGAATTGTTTGATTTCTATGATGTAGCTAAAAAACAAAAAATTGAACCTAAGAGAAAATAAGTTGAGGACTGTAACATAGGAACTGAAAAGGAACTAAACATGATTAAATTGTCCAAATCTTTACCTCCTGCTCAAAAATAGAAATATATAGAATTGTTCAAAGAATTTATAGATGTTTTTGCATGGATCTATGAATATCTAAAAGACTATGACACTAGAATTATACAACACAAAATTCCAATAAATTATCATAACCCTTTCAAACAAAAACTTAGAAGAATTAACCCAAAGTTGATGCCTCTAATTGAAAAGGAAATAAAGAAAATGTATGATGCTAAAATCATTGTCCCGTTAAGGTTTTCTAAATGGGTGTCCAATTTGTTCCTACCAGAAGGAAGAGTGGAGAAATCAAATAGTGTATTGATTTCAGAAACCTCAATAAAGTCTCACTCAAGGACAACTATCCCTTGCCCAAAATGGACCATATTTTGCAGACTGTAGTTGGATCCAGTAGAATTTATTTGTTAGATGGATTTTTTGGTTACAACCAAGTGTTAGACCACCCTCATGATCAAGATAAAGCAACGTTTACTACACCTTGGGGCACTTTCATGTATGTGAAAATGACTTTTGGTTTAATGAATGTTGGGGCCACATTTAAGAGAGCAATGTATATTGATTTTGTGGATGAACTTGGAAGATTCATTGTCATATACCTGGATGACACAACTGTGTTTTCAAAAACAGATGAAGAGCACTTAATCCACCTTAGAAAAGTTTTTGAAAAATGTAGGAGATTCAAATCTCACTAAATCCCAAGAAGACTTTGTTTGGTCTAGAGGAAGGTAAATTGTTAGGACACATCATCTCTAAGGATGGAATCAAAATAGATCCTAGAAGAATTGAATCCATTCAAAAAACAGATCATCCCAGAAACATAAAAGAGTTGCAGTCTTTCATAGGCAAAATAAAATTTCTAAAGATTTATCCCTAAATTGGCAGAACCTCTGAGAAACATAACAAATATGTTGAAAAAATATACAAAAATAAAATGGACCATAGAAGAAAAATATTCCTTTGATTATGTGAAACGGGCCTTGACACAAGCCCATGTGCTTATCAGTCCTAATTATACAAAATATTTCCTCCTATTCTCTTTTTCCTCTGAGCATACCATTGCAACAGTTCTTTTGCAGAAGAACAATGAAGGCCATGAACTGCCTATTGCTTTCTTCAGTAAATCCCTGAGAGATGTTGCATTGAATTACAACATCATGGAAAAGAAATTAAATATTTCAGAGTATATATTCTCCACTCACATATTATTTCTTATGTCCCTAATGCTACGGTGAAAGATATCCTAACTCAAGACAATCCAGATGGCAAAAGGGGTAAATGGATTGATGTGATCATTGAATATGATATTAAGATAAAACCAAACAAGATTGTCAAGGGTAAAGGATTAGCCAAACTGATGGTTGAGTCAAACTTCCATGATTTGGATATTAATTTTTTAGTTGTAGTTGATGAACAAGAAGAGTACGAGACTCCCCAAGTTAAAGAGGTTTTCTCAAACTCTCCCTGTTATGCATACCTTTTTTTTTTTTTACATCATCTACAAGCTCCTCCTGGTTTAACTAAAACTAAAGATAGATTTTTGAAACTCAAAGCTATGAAGTACTGTATTTTAAATGGCAATCTGTATTGGAAAGATTTAGGAGGGATTCTACTAAATTAAATCTTTGCAAGAATTCCATGAAGGATACTGTGGTGGACATCTGAATTGGAATACCACTTCCAATAAAATTCTTAGAGCTAGTTTCTACTGGGCAACTTTATTTGCATATGTCCACAAGAAAGTGACCTCCTATCATAAATGTCAGATCTTTGAAGGAAAAAGGAAACTTCTTCCTTTACCCTTGAAGACAATTTTAGTTGAAGATCCATTTCAACAATGGGGTTTGGATTTCATTGGAGAAATTCACCCACCTTCATCAGGCCATCACAAGTGGATTCTCACAACCACTGATTATTTCACCAAGTGGATTCAAGTTGTACCCACTAGGCAAGCCACTGATGTTGTGATCATAAATTTTTTGGAAAGTAACATTCTTTCTATATTTGGATGCCCTGGGAAAATCATCACTGAAAACGAAACATCATTCAAATAAAAAAAGATGATAGAGTTTTGTAGAAAATATCAAATCACCTTAGGACACTCTACAACCTATTACCCTTAGGGAAATGGATTAGCAGAGTCTTCAAATAAGAGTCTGGTCAACATAATCAAGAAGTTGTTGCAGGACAACAAAAAATCATGGCACAATAAGTTGGTACATGCACTATGGGTAGATAGAATTACTACAAAGAGGTCAATTGGTATGTCTCCATACCAGGTGGTCTATGGAATGGATGTTGTCTTTCCTACTTATTTAGGTGTTCTTGTCATGAAATTATTGTAGGAAGTACAGGTAGAACCAAATGACATCCAAAGAAGAATTAATCAAACTATACAGCCGCAACAATCAAGAGAATAGGTCTACAACCAAACTAAGGTGATTCAAGAGAATATCAAGAAAATCTATGATAGAAGGACCAAGGATGATGATTTCTAGTTAGGAGACAAAGTACTGAAATGAGACTCAAGGAATGAAGAAAGGAGCAAACATGGAAAATTTGAAAAATTATGGAAAGGACCACTCATAATACATGCCTACATAGGAAGAAATGCATTTTTTTATCAAGGATATGGATGGAGCAGATCTGCCAGGAGGACCTGTCAATGGAAAAATGCTCAAGCACTATGTTTCATAGAAATGAAATTTGTTCTCACTCATTTCATTCTAAATACCATTTTACGTTTTATGTCAGGTGTGGGTGAATTTTATTAGCGGTTGAAGCCAAGAGAGAAGGCCCTAAGCCCCTGATTAGTGTCACTAGATTTACATTTATAATAAATCAAATCAGAATGCAGAAAAGTACTGGAGAAGAAGATTCAAGGAAGCAGGTAGCTGGTTCTTGGCACCTCACAAGGAGAGCACTATCCCCAAGTGGAGCCACTATTATAACCCTATATTTCATAGTATCACCTAATGATTATAATTTCTTCCTCTAGTCATATTTTATTGTAAATGATATTTTATTCTACAAATGCTTTACAAAAAGAAAAATAAAAACAAAAGAAAAAGAAAAAGAAAAGAAAAGAAAAGAAAGAAAAAGAAAAAAAGGAAAAAGGATAAAAATAGAAAAAATGAAAAGAGGCTATAAAAATAATAAAAGACAAAAATAAAAAAAGAGAAAATATAAAACCCCATGAAAAATGAATTTGGTTTGAATCATACTGTATAATCATGATCAAACCTTTTTTAATTTATGTTGATAGGTTAGTGAATAAATTTGGTCAAATAGTTTAATCTTGGCCAAATTAGCTAGGTTAGAGTAACAATTAATCCAACAGTCTAAGATGGATTAATATGATAGTTTATTAGGTTAGGAGTTAGCATAAGAGAGCCAAGGATCAATGAAGAAATTCATATAATCCTTCACCTATCTGATCTAGCCAAAACAAGAGATTGATATTTATATCAAAACCACACTGAAATAAGAGTGTATGGATGTGAGCTTCCACCATACAGACTGCCAAAATATCTCCCTGTAAGGATATTTTCACTGTAATACATTAGGAATATGTTGAACAATGATGATATCCCTTTTGATTCAGTCAAGAAGAAACAACAACTCAGAATCAAGATTCAAATTGGACCTTTCATATTCAATAACAGAGCTATAGGAGAAGAGGCAGACAACCTCCTGAAACAGATGAGTTTCACTCAGAGTTTCACATGGAATTATGACCCATTTGGTGTGATCTTAGAGCTCAGAGTCAAACAAAGGATCACTCCTTATGCTAACATACATAAGCTAGAGGTGGAGAAGTATATGAACTAGAAAGAATGTCAAGAGAACACATTCCTGGAAACAAAAGAACAACCTTCCCCTATCACTTCTTCACATACGAACACACCTCAAACACAAACAAAAAAGAGAGCAAGTAAAGCATTTCCCCCCTTTATTCAGAGAGGTGTCAGCTGAAGACTTCCAAGTCTATAGAAAAAGGGCCAAAACTAGTCACGCACCAGACCTATTCAAAGAAGAAGAAATGCAGTCCACCATAGTCATGGAGGGACCACATTCCTCAAACTTTTCAGACAATTGGTTCATAGTGTTCACATCTTCATCTAAAAAAAAATAGATACCACTCTATCAACTAAATCATCTCATGAGAAAACGGAGTCAAATGTCTTTGACAACTACAAAAAAATAAAACAAAGGAATGAACTCCTCAACAACAACACATATGCTCAGTTTTGGAAGCAGACCTCCACTGCTCAACATATAATGTTGTCAGCATTTGACATAGAGAAAGGAAGAATTCAAATGGAATTCTTGCAAGCAAACATTTCTCATCCCAAGACAATTGTTGATTACAAGAAGACTTCCTTTGATTTTGATGTGAAGGAGGTCCATCCATTGGACCAAATAACATGCACACACAAACAAGGAAGATGATATTCACCACCTTAACAAACACCTCATTGAATGCTTCAAAATTGCAGGTGTCTCTAAATAACATCCAATCTCAATTGAAGCTAGAGATAATCTCTTGTTTGGCCAAAGACAACAAGATCAAATCACTAGAAGAATTGGTGCTAAAGATTGGGTATGACCCATCAAATGTCAAAGAAACTGAGGAATATTTGAAGAAGAAGAATGCTGATATAGAATCCTTGAGAAAGAAACTGAAGCTTCCAGCTACTAAAGATTCAGAAGAAAAAGAGTTGGCTGAAACTAAAGGCCACAAAGAAGAAATGTTGAAGCTTATCATGGAACATAATGCACAGATAAGAGAGATGGAAGCATGAATGAATAAATTGATAAAGGAGAAAGAATAGAGTGTACAAATGGCCATTACCCCACTGGAGGCAGTCCCTCTAACAAGAATTAGAACAACAAAAGAAACTACATCAGTAGAGATTCCATTAGCCATCCTAGTGCAAGTTTCAGATGCATATAAGAAACTTGTGAAGTCTATGGAATAGATGTCCCTCCAAGGGGAGGAGTTCAGAAAAATGCAAGAATAAGTAAAAAACCTACAAGAGTTGAATTCTATGTTCCAGGCTAGTCACCATGAAAAAATGCATAAATCTCAAAGGCTTAGTCAACAACTACAACAACTACAAAAAGAGATTGTCATGGCACAAACCTTGTCCCAAGCTAAGGAAAACATCTGGGTGGATAACACCAAGTCTATGGAACAAATTTGGCCATCCATACAAATCATCTTTGAAAAACATGAATTGGTACAGAAGGCCAAAGAAGCAATTGGAAAAATAAGAGAAGAGATAGAAGAAAGACCTGCAGAGGCCACTGAACTCATCAAATTCCTAAACTCTAAAAACAAGCAGGAGTTAGAAGAAATGGATATTGAAGACAAGACATAGACCATCCTTGAGATCAAGAAGGTCCTGACCAAGAAAGGGTTGATGTTGCATCTAGAAAAGAAGGCTCAAGTGATGGACATTGGAGTGCAAATATTTTCTAGTAAGATTGAAGTATTACACAAGAAAGGTCTCCCTAGAATGTTAGTACTCAATGACAAGCTAATTACTCTACCAGATTGTAACTAGAAGAACGGTGTAGTGGAAAAGGACAGTTCCAAGTTTGCAAGTATATAGGGAAGCATTACTGGTAAATATTTCCTAGAGACATCACAGTTGGACCTGAGTATCGAACATGAGATAAAACATATTTTCATCACCAAGCCCACTTTTTCCAGGTATACCGAGATAGATGAGATATACAGAAAGTTACTCAAGGTTTCCATCCCTGGTAAAAAAAGATGGGAATATCTATGTTCTTTACTTGAGGTTTCCATCCCCAGTAAAAAGATATGGGAAGATTTGTGTTCTTTACTTGAGTAAAGATAATTTTGAGGTTCGAGTAAGCATGGAGCAGTCAGACAAGTCAAAGATATGAGTCACTAACTACTTCCACAAAATAAGCACCAAGGATCCGAAGAGATCAACATAATTCCTATATTTTGTAATTTGAGATCTAAGTAGTTATATATTTCCCCCATAATATCCTAGTCATTTATGACATGATCTGATGTAAATTATTTTATAAGTACTTCCTCCTTCGAAGTATTGTGGGTTGATTTTTTCACCCTGGAGCTATTGTGTAATTTTTTCAAAGGATCGAACAGTAATAAAACAGGCTTATTGATAGGATTCTTGTGTCAGATTGTTGGTGATGTTTCTCTCTCTTTGTTGAATGTTTTATTATACACTGTGATCATTTATGTATTTCAAATTCTAATCATTAAAATGAATTCAATATAACAAAAATTATCTTGTATACTTTGTCTGTGGTCTTTTAATGATCTATATGTTTTCATCTGAAATTGAGTAAGGGAATTATTAACTGCTCCTTTTCTTAGTGGACCTTCATATATTTTATGTCTTATTCACCTCATTTAATCTCAATATATCCAACCAGTTTACTACCCTGCCCTATGAAGAAAACCTCATAAAAAGTTGAATTTGATCCTCATCTTCAATACAGACCCCATATCCCAATGGAAAATTAATGCATTCTTTCAACCAACTATTACAAACAAACAAACAAATTTAGATTGTCATAAATAGCCTAACATTTAAAAACTTAAACAAAGCTAAATCTTACAGATAGATCCCTCTCTGAAGCTGGCAGGGCTAGATCCCAACTTCAAAAGTGGTTTTGATAGTTACCTCTGTCAATTTCTTTTACCCTTCGACAACCTATGGGAATTACACAACGCTAGCATGTCATACACAGATATTTTACTTGTGAGGGTAGGTTTGATAGGGTATATCAGTACCATGTGAGACCCCTCATGCACTTCACCGTTAAAAAACCTCTCAACTTACCTTTTTACCTGTATAGAATCTTAGGAAATATGGCAAACAAGGTCCAAACCAGGGCTGACCAACTTAAGAGTATCTTGTTCCACTTTTCCTTAGTGAAGCTACTAGTTTTTTAGGAACTAATAAATCTAAACATGGACTGGGATTCTTTCTTGTCCTCAATCAAAATCCCCCTGGACCCCAAAAGAGATACCCCATTGTCTGTTGAGAGATTGTCTCCTAGCAGCTCAAGACAAAAGGTAGAAAGTGTTGCAAAGAAAGGAAAAGGAAAGGAAGTTGAAGGCTCTCCTCCAAGACTTCCAATTCCAAAAAATGGTAGGAAGCTATTGTTTATCGATGAACCAAAAGAGACCCAGACACCCATAAGGCCAACCACAAGGTAAACGGTGAGAAGAATTCCTACACCTATAGTGCAGACATAATATGTTGAGGTTGCATCTCAAGAGATGGATGAAGTCCAAACCAAAGAAGGAGATAAAGACTCATAATTTAGAGGAATGTAACAACAACTCATATAGGATCAACATGTGATTGCTTAGTTTTATCAAGAGAGCAGAGAGTTGAAGAGGAAGCTAGTTGAAAGAGGTTATGAGGGACAAACACCATACAACAAGACATACCCCATGCAAGAAATGTCAAATGGGAAGGAGGTCATGCACGTCCCTAATACCACCATTTTGGCCAAGTATATAGTTCCTATCACAATATCCTCAGCTAGGAAGAAGATTTCAGAGACATAGGGCCAGCTTGCAGTAAGTGAATAACCCCCTACTTCACCCACAAAAGGAGAAAAAAGAATAAGATGGATGAATAAGAAGATAAGAGAAGATCAAAATCAAATCATCAATCTAAGGGAAGAAAATATAATATCAGATGACAGAGCCATGAAACATTTTAAAGAATGAAAAGTAGATAGAGAAAATGATTGTGCATCCCTTTCCAATGCCCAATCAAAATTGTATTGAAATGCAGCCTTGTTCAGGCATGTGGTAAATTTGAAAGTGTAGATCTTAACAGTGAGGAAGGAAAAAATTCATATTAAATAAATGTTGTGATTAAATGATGAAACCAGAAGAAGACTAGAGCTACCTGTAGAAGTAGCCAGAATATGAAGGGAAGAAACTCAAAATTTTGCATTTTTGGGAAAAAATCCATTACAGTTGCAACCTAAATGGTGATTAAAGGAGGAAGAAAATTAGAAAGGTTTAACATATTTCTATAAGAAACATATTTTTTGAAATCCTTGTGGCTCTGATTCAAACAAATATGATAGCATGAGGCAACCTATTGAACTTAGTTGTAGTTTTGATTGATAAACATGCATATAGAGAACTTGCATAGTGATCCCGCACTATGCAAATGATGTAGAAACATATGATTGAAAAGGACAGCATATCATTATTGATGTACCACACTAGAGGTCAAATAGGGTTTCAAATCGGTAGTTGCCACTTGGATCTGCACAAGTTTCAATAAAATCAAGTGCGCTACGCAAACACTGTAGGTAGCATCTGCATAGCGCTAGTTCCAGTATGCTATGCAAAGGTGACATGGATACCTAAAAACACACCAAATTGTCTCGAAGGGGTATCCATATGCACATGGTGACTCATCCACACATCATAATCAATTTTTTCTTAGATATCTGATTGTATAAGATACGTTTTGTTTTGCATTAAATATGGTCAAAACAAACTTGCTATTTTTAGTAAAGTCATTTTGGAGTTGCTCTCTTCCAATGTAACCAGAGCCACTATTGTAGTCAGCTAGATCTTGACTCCTAGTAGTCTAGTTTAGCAAATAGGTTCTTATATATTTTGAATTTTGATGATGTAAAGGGGTGAGTTGTCAGAACTATAGTATTTTTTATCTTCATTATAAATTTTTGAATCTGAATGAAATGAAGATGCAGAAGTCCTAAACCTTCATGAAAAATATTCTAATGGTGATGAGATGATAGTGTGTTTCTTATATTTTGTATCTATCTCTTGTGTCCCTACTTTCATCTCATTTTTTCCTCTTTTTAAACTGATATTTAAGAGTGTATAATTCATCTAAATGGTTCTCTAGACTCAAAGGATTTAAACTCTGGCCTTTCTTCCTAAATAGGTCAGAATTCATCTATAAGGTGCTATGATTTTGTTATGTGTTTTCTTTTTCCTCTTTCACCCCCTAAAACAAATTCAAAATTGAAGGTTTCATCCACCTAATTTAGCCTTTGTCCCTCTTAGAGGTTCTATATACCAAACATTATTTTCATTCATTTTCAAGATTTGACTCCATAGCCCAAAAAACATCCTTCTCCTCCTTACCAACAAAACCTTATTAAATCCACTCAAAACTTTAAACCCTAGCCATTTTTTTATCAAGAAAAACCATCTATAAGAAACTAAGTGACAAGAGAGAACCCTCTTTGAACTGAGTAGGCTAGTACACAACTCTAAAGATGTTGTTGGTTACATTTGTAGGTTGTTTCCTTAGACAAAACAATTTACTCAGTGTTAAAACTAGCAAAGAAGTTTGAGGAATTGTAGAGATTAGTGCAAGAAATTTTGGGAGTAAGAATAGTAAGCAAGGAAAATGAACCTAAGGGAATAATGCACACCTGAAAATAAGGAATACCAGCATGAAAAAGGGAAAAGGAAGCAACACGCGACATGATTAATGGAAATCCAACGCATATCTGAAAAAAACCTATCCATTTTAGGGTTAGGATTTTGGAGTCATAATGCAAGGGTCTTAACCCATTTTGTAGTATAAATAAGATGTTTGAGGCAAATTGAAGGATCATCTTTATCTTTTATCTGTGTGTCATAGAGAGACACTTTTGTGTCCCTTTTGAGAGAGAGTATCATAATTTTTGTTAGATTTTGTATTTTGATGAGAGTTGTGGATCTCAGATGGAGTTTATGTAACTGAGGGTTAGGTCGCAAGCTATGGATCTTGGTGTGAAGCTGGTCAGCCTCATCATTATTCACATATCCTATGATGTAAAGAGTGCAATGATATTTTTATGAAGAAGAAGAAATAAGAAAAATATCTTTGTGGATGTATCCCCAAAGGGCATGAACCACGGTAAAACCCTGTGTTGCAATGTGTCTAAATGTCTTTGTTATTTCTGCAATTATGGTTAAATGGTTAGATGAATGAATGGTTTTAATTATAGTGCACACTAGATTATGTATGCAAAATGAATATTATGAATGAATGAAATAGTAGATCTGATGAATGGTATGATAGAGTGCATGTTAAAGTAGAAATAGAAGTAAGAAGAACAACACCAATCCCTTCTATGACAACAAACACTTGTGTCCTACAGTGTTAATCCCTAATATTGGCTCATTACCCCCTAATTGGGGCATATTATATTAGTAATGTTATTTTATTTATGCCGTCTTTAGGCCATTAGTTGTAATTATACCTCCTAGTCTCCTATATATACCAAGGAGACATTTTCATTTTGAA
>JZKD02S1672774.1:791618-803656 GCA_000966675.3 Picea glauca
TTCCCATTAGGTTTTCCCTCTTTCCTTTCTTTTTAATCATTCATTCATTTAGATGCATTGTAAAATGGGTATCTAACATGGCCTTATAGCCAGGACCCATTCTTCATTACACCCTAGTAGTGTTCAAGGGGGGTGTTGGAGATATTGCACACTCACCTAGTAATTATTTTTCCCAAGTTTGTTGTTCACTGTGAGGGTCTCCTATTTTGTAGGGATTTCTAGTCACCGAAAGGGTATTTTATCTTTTAGGAGATTTCCTAAAAATTAGGGTTCTTCCTAAAAGGTAGGGAAAATTTTCACTTCATTTAGGAATTTAGTTCAACCACAATTGATCTCGGTTGACTAGTGGATGACCAATCATGCATATAATTCCTAGATTTTAGGGCATGAGGGTGCACTTCCTTTGTATGAATGCGTTATTTTTGGTCTCCACACTTGTAACTTAGTTAAATTTTTTCCTCTTAAACAATTAACTTAGACTAGATAGCATTTGACTCCCGTTACAATGAGTTAGTGTCCATATATCCTTTAGATCATTCACATGGAAGATGTCACATGTACTCCATGAGATTGGTGCATGTACTCCCTAATGTTGGCACATTTCTACTCTTGGATTACTTATATGCATGTGTATGACTCATTATTCATGTTTTGATTAATATATTCCCTCATTCTTTCTTTCATTATTCTCTCTCTCTCTCTCTCTCTCAAATCTTACAAGTTTTATGTTATTTTATCTAGCTAGGTTCTTTGTTAATGGTTTTAGGGTTTTCACCCAAATTTCACATAAAGGATTTTCTCACCCAACATCCTATGAAAACCATACCTACAACTAGACATCATGAAGAAAATTTTCTTATCCTTGGAAACATATTCAATATCACCTTTATACCAACTAAATTTGAATACTCCCCCCTTTTTTACAGCTAGAAGTAATGGTCTAAATTTGAATACTCCAAAACAAGCATGAAATGAAACCATTTTAATCCCAGGTCTACTACTAGAAATGATCCTTAGGATTGTTATATTTGTTTCTATACAAATATTGGAGGTTTTTTCCATGTGTTGATCTTCAAAACATAAACACCACATGATATAAATAGTCATCCATTTGTAAAACTTTTGTGTCAATTGTGATGGAAATACAATTCAGACAATAGTTCCCTAGTATTTGATTTTTAGTAGTTTGACCTAGAGGAAAACACCCTCTTCCTAGGCATTCACACCTCATGAAAAAGTATCATAAATTTTTGTATTCACCTTCTCAACAAATATCCTCCATGGAAACAAAAAAAATATGAAGTATCACATAAGAGGTGGTATTAATACTATTTATATATTAAATTGGTGTAGTTCAACTCTAGATGCACCAATGCATGAGTTGGTATAGGTAATCCCTCCTAAACTGATACTTCTCCTACATAGGTCATCTTAGGCCTCAAAATATGCATATAATATGCACCCTTAATTGATTGTTGGGCCCTTTGTTTTTGAAATGGATAAGGATAAAAGAACAATGGAAAAATTGAAATCAGTCATGTGACAGTTAAAAGTCTAAAAACTATAGAAGCAGTCAAATGAACAACACAATATATGGAAGCTTCAGAAGCAATGTAAAAATGAAATACCGTCGGTGGATTAAAGAATACATGAAGCAGAGAAGAGTGGATTTGAAATGGTCAATAGACTATTCCAAAGACAAAAAAGTATAAGTAAAAGGGTAATGTAACAAGATGGGGTTAATGATGATGTCATTGTTAATGATATTGCTATGGTTTTTGGGTTCTATTAGTCTTCCTCTGGTTTGGTCCTATTTTTCTATTGCCATGGGTGTTATAACCCTAATTTGCACCAAACATGCTTACCTAACATCAGGCCATCTCAGATTCCTTCTTTGCTAAAACACTACTAAACAACTCTTCTTAAAAACCCCTTTTATAAAGGCCCACATGCCCTGCTCCATTACTGCACACGTGTACACTCTAGCTGACCCAAGACAACCGACGTGTACCTACAAAAGCACGAAAAAAAAAAAGTTGTTGATGGAACACACAACTTTGGATGAGTTAACTAAACCTTTCGGCCATGCAGGGCCGGAAGTTCGACCAAATACCTAGCTTATTCTAGCCTATAAAAGAAGGGTTAGGGGTCCCATTTGGAAGAGGAGAATCATAGTAAAGAAACTATACCTGATTGCACATTCCCTATGTCCCAACCTTTATCCATCCTTGTGAAAAGAGGAATATAGAGAAAATAAGTTGGAGGACAGTTGAAGAGGAGCCTAGGACCAGGTTCGTGGAGCAGTGGCTAGCTTCATCATTGTAATTTGATTTGTTGAAGTTAATAATAAAGAAGCACTTTTCCCATCCCACCATATGAGGCTTTCATGGTTTATTACATACATGTTTATTGAATCTCTAACCCATTAATATGTAGATCAAATGCATGTGGAGTTTTTTTTTTGTCTTGTGTGAATACAGGTCAGCCTTGGGAGGAGATCCGTAGTCAAAGAGAGATCAAGAGTGAAGAAGGATCGATATCAAACACCCAAAATAAGGTATTCTCACTTGATCTTATTAAATACATATTTGCTTAAGAATAATGAGGATTAGGTCTGGGACGATGGTAGAAAGTTGGAATCTTTAGGTCTTTTCTGCATGCATGATAAAACCTTAAGTGCTAGTCCATAGAGGGATTTCCCACTCACAACAGAATTAGAGACCATACTGGGGATTATCTAGGGTTTCTGGGAATATTTTTTGGGTATTTTTAAGAACTGGTCTCATTTCCTGTTTTTAAAGTTTCTGCAAAAGTCTGAGCTAATAGAGATTTTGGTCTTCCATACTAGTTATCTATGTTTCACACGACCTGTATAAGGTTTGCACGTGTGTACCCATGCCCTACCTTTTCATAGCCCGCGTGTACACTCTAGCTAAGAAAGTGTCAGTCACGTGTATGATTCTAGAAAATTTCTTTTAGAGAGGCAATCATCCTCTCCTCTATCAGAAATAGTCCTTCTTAGGGGTTTTTTGGAACTCTTTCTAGTCTTTGTTGTGTGCATTCTATAGCTTAGGTTTCACCTTAGATTGGTTTGTTCTATGAATGTTTCCTTGATTTGTTTTCTTTTTTCTATTAAAGTAAGTGTTTGATTCTTCAAGAGATCCTAGTTCTCAGTACCAGTAGTCTCTGCCTAGGATGGATTGCTTGTCCTTTCATTTGTCTCAGAGTTTCAGAGATACATGCGAACTGTATAAGGCTAGAACACGTGTACATGCGCTCTGACTTTACACAGCTCACATGCACATGCTTGTTGTGGAACTATCAGTAGTGTGCTTGGGGAGAAAATTTTTGTTGAAGGTGAGGAAGTCATCCTTTCCTTTGAAAAGAGATATACCTCTCAGGTTTTTGGGTCTCTATCATAGCGGTCAGTAACATAGGTTTGATCACAGTAATAGTTTTCTTTTTCATTTAGAAGTTTTCCTCAATTTTTTTTTTATAGGGTTTTTAGACAAGTGTGAGAGTCCAATTTTAATTTTCTTGTGTGTGACTTTTAAAGTGACTCTTTGTGATCTGTGCTTAGGCCATAATTTTTCTTGGTTTTGACTTGTTGATATTTTTTCTTTTTTCTTTGTGAGCATTCAAATAAAAAAAAAAAAATCTTTTATTTCTTTGTTTGGTTAAAAAGTATTGTTTTGCATTAGTAACCAGGGAAAAGTCTTTGCTTTCATAAGTTCTTGACAGTTTACTTAGATCATAAGTAACTCATAGTTGAGTGAAATCCTTCTTTGAGTTTGTTGTTCAAAGATCTTAGAAATTTTTTAAGGTTGAAAAGTTGTTTAAGATTTGAGTTAAGTGAAGGTTTTTTGTTTCTAGCTTTCTATTTATTTTTCTTTCATCTTTCAAACATCACTAGTTTCACTTTCATAACCCTTGACTTAATACAAGCCATAAAAATTAACGCTAAATATAAAATTCATTAGACTTTTTGTGTTTGTAGGGTCAACCAACTAGTTTAGGGTTAGGGCCTTGAATTAGGTTGGAGAGGAAACTCTTCAAGGCCATTAAAATCAAACATTGTAGTCTGAGTTAGGGAGTTTCAAAGTTTATTATCGTGAAATGTATCTAGGACCCCCCTCTAACACAAGGGCTAAACACGAGGTCACGTGTGGAAAGGTAGAGGATATAACCCCTCCAAAGCTGGACCAATCATAGTGGAGAACACATATAGAGGGATTGTCTTGGGATTCCATCGATTACATTTGCCACGGAGCTTCGTGGGTCTCGAATCCATTCGAGGTCATTATTTGTATTCCAGAACACCTTCCTTTGATACCCTTGATAGGTTTCAAGCTCGATACCCTGCTTATTGTGGTCTACTCGAATTTCGACTGTACTCGCCTAGTGACTGTTCACGCACTGGAAACCTAGTTGCCTATATTTTTAGAGACATAAACAGGTGACTGTAGGGGTATACCATAGTACCTAGGACAGACATCGGGCCACGCTTTGCAGAGTTTACCCGGAGGGTGTTTCCGTGTTCGAGTTGCACTTGCACCAGTAAGTTTCTCTAGTGTTGTTTGTTGTAACTGTTCTTCCAATTAGTTTAGTGTTTGCTTGCTTTATCTTAGAGGGACTTTTTTTTTAGTGTGTGTTGTTTCTTGAATGAATAGAAAGACCTAGGGTGTCTTTGATCTTCTCACATAGTGGAGGATCATGAGCTTTCCAGTCACGAAGGCTTCTGGGCCTATCACCGGTTACACTGGAGCCACCTCCGCCACCACTAAGGTGAAATCTATACCAACAAGGGTCTTTTGAAGCAACTGGTTCACAAGAAATTGTGCCCGACCAACATCCAGAGGAAACGACTGTTTTAGACTTTGGAGTGAAAGCTCTTGGTCCATCTGAAAGCCCAACCACTGATATTTTGGCACCCATCATCGTACCGATTCACCCTTATGAGTGCCATACAGTGTCACATGTAGCAATGGAAACAAATATTGTCACTCCTTCTGGGAATTCTTCAATTCCCACTACAGTTGTCACCACAAGAGAGCATGGATGATTTAAAGGATGGAAATTTATTTTAAAATGTAGAAACCTTGGCGAATCTTACTAATCCTCCATATGCCAACTATAAATGTTTGGCAATATTTTCGTAAAAATATTCAAATTTCTAAGGATTTTATATAGTTTTTATAAAATTTGGGTGATTTTCAAAGTAAAATAATTTTATCCTATAGAATTTGGGCGAATCATTTTTAAAACAGCGAATCTCGTTTTTGGAAAAACCATGGAAAATTAGCCCAAGAGATAAATTTAGCCCCTAAAATCATCCATGCAAGAGAGTTTCCACCTCCTAACCCACCATCACCAGTCCAAGCCACCATGGTCTCGACCGCCTCTACCTCACATAGTGGTTTGATCCCATATATGGTGGTGGCCAAAACCCCTTTCACACCTAGTGCGACAAGCTCTCCATTCTCATACAGGATGCCTAGTTCAAGTACAAGTCCTGTACTTTCTTACTCCACTTCAAAAACTTTAGGTCTGGGGGCAGTGAGCTCTAACGCTCCTCTGTAAGGACACATGGGGGGAACTTCATCCTCTTTTAATGATTTTCCCTACAGGGGAGGTCATATACCTCCTTCGACCCCTTTGCTTGGTGGCACCCACCAACCATCTGTTGGGCCTCCTGCACACCATAGTTTATTTGGAGCAGGGAGTCAAGGACCACCTTCGCATAATATGCCGGTAGGTTCGACGTCATTTTGTTTTTTCGGTGCATTTGGTAACAATGCTTTCTCATCAACTGCTTTCCCGATTGGGGGCAATCCCAGTTTTGGACAACCTATTCCTATGCAGGGTACTATTCCTATACAGGGGGCAAACCCAGAAACTTATTCCACATCAGGGCCTTGGAATTCTTGGCAAGGATCCGTTCCCTCATAAGGAATGTCAATCTAGGGCAATTCTTTTCACAACCAATGGAACCCTAGACAAGGTACTATGCTTATCCCCATGGGATTGGCATGGGGAAACCCTTCCCAAAGTCCTCCAAATGTAATGCATGCCCAACCATCTACGTCCTATTTTGGGAATCAGCCGATGATGTCTCCTCACATGCAGAATCTATACACTGGTCATGGCCATGGTTTTTACCAGAACCCAGGCCAACAGCTGAAATTTTCCTGGAAACCTAGTGCCAGTCAAACTCCAGGTCCCCTATTCCATGGTTATCACCAACAACCCAAACTACCTTTCCTGGAAACCTTGCATTTTATAGACTTGACAATATTGTTGAATGACCCTATATGTCGTGATCCGTGTTGGCTCCCTATGCCGATGAAGTTGCCTTCGAACATACCAAAGTTCAAAGCCAAGCCTAACAAAGATACAAGAGATCATGTGACCACGTTCCATATTTGGTGCTCATCTAACTCGTTGAAAGACAACTTTGTACAGTTGTGATTGTTTCAATGTACTCTCATCAAGAGTGTTGCGAAATGGTACATTGAGCTCGACCGCTCAAGATACTCTTCCTTTGGAAAATTGGCAATGGCTTTCCTAAACCATTTCCAATTGCCTCTGAGATACGACACTGGCACATAATTGCTGGCCAATTTTGCACAGACAAAAGTGGACCATATCTCTGATCACATCTGAGAATGGAGATGCCAGAAGAGTTTAATTAAGATGCCAGTCCCACCAGCATTCCTGCTCGAATGGTTTCTTAAGTCTTTGGTCCCACAGTTATCCAAGAATGTCATGACGTCGGGAGTGTTTTTCAAAGAAGATGCCATCATGAGAGCTCAACAACTTGATCTAGTCTATTCTCAGTCTAGTTTATTATACGAGATCTTGCTAGATGTGCCATGCTCAATACTTGATAAAACCAAACAGAGAGTTGGACCACATGCCGATGGTATTGTTGGTTCAGCACAAACAAAGCCCACTAAGCAACTGATGAAGCAATTGCAACAATTGTCTATAAAACACACAATGACCAGCCAAACTACTGTTTTGGATGCTCCCCCTACTAAAACGTCGGATGTACACACAATGCAATCAACAAATCCAAAGGCCTCCTAGCAGCCTGAAGGAAAGAAAAACAATGAAACAAGGGTAAGGGGGATAAGAAACCCACTAATAATGATGGTGGGGAAAACACTGAGAAACAGAAGGAGAGGTATCCGTGCAACCTGTGTGTGGAAGAACACCCGACCCACCAATGTTCTTGGCTTTCAGAGGCCCAAAAGTTTGTGACACAACAACAACCTGCTGTGTTAACCAATCCATTTCAGCATGGGAAAAACCTACCCAAGCCTCTATAAGCGCAGAATGGGGTAGTCAAGGACCCTCTTCGTCTTCGAACAATCCTACATTCTTGAATGTGTATATGATGAAGGGTGATGCTTTTATATTGACTAGAGCACATGACTACAGTAAACCAAGCACTTCTGAGAAGGGAAAAGAAGCCAAACTCCCATCTCTTCCTCTACAGATTAAGAAGACTTTGGGAGAAACAATGACACACATCCCAAAAGGTGCGTTCAAAAAAAATTCTCACAAACCAAATGCAAGGGCTGCTCAGAACCATTCTGTGGTGGAGGATTTGTCTCAAACCCCTTGTGTGATGTCCGCTTTGGAGCTCCTCCAAAGCTGCCCTTCCTAGAGGAAAGCCTTGCTAGCTACTTTAGGATCTATCGAGACTTGTAATCTGGGTACAATCATGCTGGATACAACTGACATAAACCTCATCTTCCTTACCATGTAGTGTTTCAGATAGTAGTGGCTCACCCCACAAAATTTTTTACTCAGAATATCTTCCACACAGTGGTTGATGAGGGCACCTCGACATCCGTTATGTCAATGGCACGTTCGAAGGCCATTATCCAGCCCGTTTGATCTTTGTCACCTACTCTTCTAATGGATTTCGACGGTCATTTGTTCCAGCCACATGGTATTATTCCCTCTTTCACCATGCAGTTAGGATGGAAGACCATTTGCGTCGAGGTAGAAGTAGTCGACACATCACTCGACTACAATCTCTTGTTAGGAAGGATTTGGACTTACGCCATGCAAGCAGTGGTTGCTACAGTTTTTCGGGTCTTGTTGTTTCCACACGAGGACCGGATTGTGACCATTGACCAATTGTATTTCTCCAAACTTGACCCTTCATTGGGGGTATCCGCGGTCCTGATGATTGATAATCCCCAACCAAGCGTAGTCAATGTAGGGGTTGGTTTGTGCCCATATTTGATGGGTACCTTTGATTACCCTCCCCCTCAAGGCGATGTCAAATTCATATCTGACCACCATAAGGTTGATATTTTTCAAGTTTCATCGTTTTGCATGACTTACTTCAAGGATCTGTGGATACTTCCTTCCCCATCGGCCACGATGGAGGGGACAGGGCACCTGGGCATATCCATGCCTTTGGCCGCAGCTAAAGTAGCATACTCTTTAGTCCAACAAGATTCAGCTGACATAGATCCAACTCCCGCACAGGAGTTAGATACGCTTCTAGAGCCTATTTGGGCTCAAGGTTCTCTCACTGACACCGATTCGTTAGACTTAGTCTTTCCCTCCAACGAAGCAGTAATTGAAGCAATGACTAGTCCGGATAAACCCTGGGATGATCTTCATCACAGATTATACTTCCTCTCAGAGTTAAGAAAAATCGAAGCTGAAGAATTCACCGTGATTATGACTGGAGATAGATCTTGTCCTATTAATCCCTTAGCTACACATGAGGTTTATGCTGAGGGAAATATGACAACCATCGCTGAAACCATACCGATCAATATCTTCAGAACCCCTGGCATCATGGAGAATGTTTTCATCGGAGCCGACTGCTCCCCTAGAGAGATTCAAATATACATAGATCTATTTAAATAATTCCACGACAATTTTGCCTATTCTTATGAGGAAATGTCAGACATCGATCCAAAAATAGTCGAACATGAAATCACAACTTATCCAGATGCCAAGCTTGTTCGGCAGAAGCTTTGTCCATTTAATCCCAAGAAAGCAGCAACCATTAAGGTTGAAGTTGAGAAACTGCTAAAAGCTAGTTTTATCTATCCTATCCATTTGACCCAATGGGTGTTAAATCCTGTACCGGTCAATAAGAAATAGGGCACGATTCATGTATGTATGAACTTCTATGATTTGAACAAGGCCTGTCCAAAAGATAATTTTCCCACACCATTCATCGACCATATAATTGATGAATGTGCAGGTTGCGAGGCCTTCTCTTTCATGGACGATTTTTCAGGATATAATCAAATACAAATCAAACCCGAAGACCATCACAAAATGACATTCATTTGTCCATGGGGTACATTCACGTATCGTAAGATGCCCTTTGGTCTCAAAAATGCTGGAGCGACCTTTCAATGGGCCATGTATTTTTCTTTCCATGATCTCAAGCATATAGTCGAGGCCTATTTAGATGATTTTGCATCTCGATCTCGCAAAAGAACGGATCATCCCACACACCTCCGACTTATCTTTGAGTGATGTCGCTACTTCCAGATTCGCTTGAATCCAAACAAGTGAAACTTTTGCGTAACATCAGGACGATTCTTAGGTTTCATAGTGTCAACAATAGGGATCATGGTCGATCCTCTCAAGGTTGAGGGAATAATTCAGTTTCCTCCCCTACGCACAATCCTTCAATTTCAGAGTCTACAGGGCAAGGCAAATTTTTTAAGACGTTTCATCGCCAACTATGCCGAGATCACAAAAGGCTTTATGTGCTTACTGAATAAAGAAATTCCTTTCCATTGGGACGATGCCACTCAACTCTCTTTTGACGTGTTGAAACATGCCCTCACAACTACCCCTCTGCTTCGGCCACCTAACTATAACAAAGATTTCCTATTGTACTTAGCTACAACAGAGTCAACCATCATCATGGTATTAGTTCAGGAAGATGACTTGTTCTTAGAATATGTGATTTATTACCTGATCTGAGGCCTCGTAGGACTGGAACTCAATTATTGGAAATAGTCCATGTTGTTTAACGATTCTGTCATTATGTTCTGTTTCGCAAGACCACCGTCATTGCTATTGTGAATTTGTTTCAGTACATGCTAACATGAAGGGTAATAGGCAGAAAGATCAGTAGATGGATAGTAGGCCTCCATGAATTTGAATTAGATTTCATTTCAACGAAATCCAAAAAGTCACTGGTCTTCACAGAACTTATTTCAGAACTTCCAGTTGAGTCAGGTGATGTTGTGCCCGAAGATTCTCCTATCAGAGGAGATATGTTTTTGATCACATCTTCAGATCCCTGGTACGAATATATACTTATCTATCTCCAGACTTTAAGGTGCCCCACCTCTGCTTCTCAAGATGAGCGTCGACGTATATGCCATCAGGCTAAGAATTATCTCATACTCGATGATACGTTGTATCGAAGAGGTGTAGACGGCATCCTGTGCCGATGTCTCACTCACAAAGAAGCAATTATCATTCTTAACGATTTCCATACCAGAGCATGTGGTGGTCATTTTTCTGGGTTGGCAACAACCCAAAATATTTTACAAGCAGGTTACTTCTGGCCGACACTAATCAAAGATTGTATCGAGTCGGTCAAGAAGTGCCACCCGTGTCAAATCTTCTCTCGGAAGATGAGGGCACACCCTGCTCCCATGTTTCCTGTCATCACAGTTGGTCCCTTCACTAAGTGGGGGATTTATTACACTACATGCAACCCTCCTTCATCAAGGGGGTACCGTTATATTATTGTAGCCGTAGACTACTTCACAAAGTGGGTCAAAGCTATGCCAATGTTTAAATATGATGGGGAGATTGCAACTCTCTTTTTATTCAACCAGATAATAGCAAGGTTTGACATCCCGAGAGAGATTGTCACTGACCATGGTAGTCACTTTCAAAACGAGATGATGACCAAGTTAACATCAAAGCTTGGTTTTCGGCAAGAACATTCGTCACCCTACTACCCCCAAGAAAATGGTCAGGTGGAAGCTGTAAATAAATCTCTTAAGACCATCCTATAGCGAACGATCAACTCATCCAATTCCAATTGGCATTTGATGTTATACTCGACATTATGGGCTGACCAAACATCTATTAAGACTGCAACTGGTTTCTCACCTTTTCAACTCGTTTATGGGCTGGAAGCAGTCTTGCCTATCGAATGTCAAATCATGTCCCTAAAGTTGGCAGTATAATTATTTCCAAACACTTCTCCACTTGAATAATGGTTATTATACCTTGAGCGACTCAATGAGAAGCGTCGTGATGTGGCTTTGGCCAACAAGGCTCACAAACATAAATTCAAGTGTCAGTATGATAGGTCTGTTTGTCCTCGGATTTTCTTTGAAGGCGACCTTGTCCTGGTCTATGACCAAGATAAGGACCCCCTGGGGGCAGGAAAATTCAAACCCATGTGGTTCGAACTTTTCATCATAAAATATGTTCTAAAAAAGGGTGCTTATCGTCTGGTTGAATTTGAGGGAAATTCTTTGGAAGAGCCTAGAAATGGGCTCTACCTCAAGAAGTATTACTCATAGGTAGGTCACCATGGGTAACTTTTTGTAACATATGTATAGTATTTGTACTATTAATTTCTAGTTTCTTTTAGTGTTATGGACGTGTCATTTTTTATGTTATCTTTCGTCACTATGGCAGATGTCAAGTGAATCTTAGGTGTTCATTGAGTACGCAGGCAGTGCTAGTTGGCACACTTGGAGGCTTGCCTCCGCAGCTTGCATAATTTTTACACCTCGAGGCCAGTTATTATCTTTCGGAGGTATATGCTTAGGTGACACCAAAAACAATGTCATCGAGTACAATACAGTTATTGAGTTTCTTCGTGATGCCCAGTCATTTGGTATCTCTCATCTCCGGGTCTATTTAGACGCTCAACTAGTTGTGTCTCAGTTAAATAGAGTCTACTGTGTTCATGATCCCACTTTACACCGACGATTCATTACGGTACATCTCTTAGAACGAAGCTTTGATTATATTACATATTTTCATGTTCCTAGGAGATTAAACCAAAT